>JAJAQA010000008.1:38252152-38294652 GCA_021464565.1 Rutilus rutilus
CCATAAATAGTCTTTATTAAAGCGTTATAAGCCATGAATCAAGCCAATCAGCTACGAGGAGTGTCACAACACTACAAACTTTGATTTGAAGCAAAAAAAGTATTTGAAAATCAGACAAAAAGAGTCAAGACAAAGGTACGAGACTGTGAACTTAACAGCTTTAGTGAGGGAAAGAACTACAATCCCATGATGCATTGCGAACAGCATAATCAAATAAAAAATGATGGAGAAATCTAAAACTACTAATTTACAAATGTGTGTAAAAACAATATATTTTAGGTTTATTGCAATATATATATATACATACAAACATTTCAGTATTTTGAGAGCGTAGGGAGGTCGACTCGATTACATAATTCGCAGTGCTTCATGGGAGTGGGCGGAGCTAAAGAGAGGTGGAAACTGATTGGTGGAATTTTCTGCACAGCATCATGGGTAATGTAGTTTTTCACCAGGAATTCTAGTTAAACATGATTATTTAAAAAAATAAGCTGAAAATCAATTCAGGTAAGGTAAGGGTGATTATTTTTATTTATTTTTACCTATTGGTTAATAAGCAGTGATCGATCGGAGCTTCTTAACCCTTCAGCTGTAAGCTGACATCATCATTGTTGGCCCTGCTGTGTGATGATGTGTGTGTGTGCCTCTTATGCCTGTGTCATTTCCTGAAATAACCTGTGTGTGTGTGTGTGTGTGTCTCTTGCACTCTAAACACAGTTAACTTTAATAAAATCACTGTGGGACTATAATGGAAACAGAGCTATTAATCACAGAGAGAGAGAGAGAGAGAGAGATGGAGTGGCCATCGGGTCTCCAGGTCACAAACACACCGATTAACCATTTACCCAAATCCTCATCGTCCCACAGAGAGACTGTATGAAAGAGACACACTGTTGACCTTCTGGTTTTGTGTGGAGTGATTCAAAACTGGTTTTGCTTCAGGACAGATTTTCACTGGACATCATGTGGCGACCGGTGCGATACCAGAAGTATTTAGTGTACAAAAGTAAAAAAAAAAACGCTTTTTAGGAATATTACAGTTTTAATCTGTCTAATTTGACCAACCAATACCAAGAAACATAAATTTGTGCCAATTTCATGCCATCAACAAGTAAAAAATAATGGAAAGTGTTTCTCCTCCCTTTTAAAAGTCCATTAGCCTATATTTACTTTGCTGTCTTTATGAGACACAATTATTTGGTTAATTGGATTTTATTACTTAAGGGAACAACAATGCTAAATAAATAAGTAACAGACTTGCGATAATGCATGGTTCGCGTCCCACTGTTTGAGAACAACTGATACTGTATAACGGTTGTATTTTTATTACCCGTAATTAAATGAACCAAAGTAACCATATAATGTTGCTTTATAAACACAGCAAAACACAAACGCTTATCAACTTCTAAAAGCGAGGAGAAACACTTTCCATATCTTTTAGTTGCTGACGGCATGAAATTGGCACATGTTTATGTTACTTGGTATTAGTTAGTCAAATTAGACAGATGAAAACTGAAATATTGTGAAAAATTAATAAGTAATTTTAATTTTTACGTTTGTACAGTACAATTAATAATTATTCTATCGCATCAGTCGCTACATGATGTCCAAGGATTTTTTCGAGTTTATAAAACAGATTATTGTAGTATGTTTTATAATAAAATATTATTTTTTTCTACTTCAAAAATTCAAGATTAATTCGATGTTACTTGCTGTTTCTTTGTAAATATTTGTGAAGTTTACTAGCAGTGAAAATTGTACAGAGTAAATCCTACACCATTTTTTTTAGTGTAACTAACATTAAGAAAAAAATTATAAATACTCTTGCAAATGTATGTCTATTATTGTAAAAATGCTTCCAAAATCTTAATATCATTTCTGGTTCATCAATCACACTGGATGAACTGTAATGTAAGGTGTAGTTGAGTGCATTGCACTCTGGGATATGGAGTCGGTGTGTCTGTGAATGTAATTTGCATACAGAAATATTTGTGTACGGCGCACTGCAAAAATAAAATAAACAGTGTGTGTGACTTTCCACGTCAACATGCTGAATGTGTGTCGCCAAGAGGATCAAGATTTGTCTAGTCTTAGATCTGATAATACTCACACTGTTGTAACATCTGGTCTGTTGTGAAATGTATCGACACACACACACACATACACTCTCTCTCTCTCACACACACGCTCACACTTAGAAACTCACGCACACACTCACACTCAAACTCTCTCTCTCACACACACACTCACTCACACTTACTCACACACGCGCACACACACATATACACACGCACACTTATTTACACTCTCACTCACACACACACATATACTCCCACACACACACATACATACACACATACACTCACTCACACACTCACTCACTCACCCACTTACTCACTCACTCAAACAAACACACACATACATACACACATACACTCACACACTCACTCACTCACTCACTTACTCACTCAAACACACACACACACACACATACATACACACATACACTCACTCTCTCACTTACTCACTCAAACAAACACACACACACACACACACACACACACACACATACACTCACACACGCACTCACTCACTCACTCACTCAAACAAACACACACATACACTCACACACTCACTCACTCACTCACTCACTTACTCACTTAAACACACACACATACATACACTCACTCACTCACTCACACACGCACTCACTCACTCACTCACTCACTCACTCACTCACTCAAACACACACACACACACACACACACACACACACACACACTCACTCACACACACACTCACTCACTCACTCACTCACTCACTCAAACACACACATACACTCACTCACACACGCACTCACTCACTCACTCACTCACTCAAACAAACACACATACACACACACATACACATACACTCACACACTCACTCACTCACTTACTCACTCAAACAAACACACACACACACACACTCGCACTCACTCACTCACTCACTTAAACAAACACACACACATACACACACACATACACTCACTCACTCACTTACTCACTCAAACAAACACACACACACACATACACACACTCACACACACACTCACTCACTCACTCACTTACTCATTCAAACAAACACACACACACACTCACGCACTCACTCACTCACTCACTCACTTACTCACTCAAACAAACACACACACACACACTCACACTGACCCCCCCCCACACACACATACTTCCTGCACTAAGAAGTAATGATAAGCCCACTTTTAGCAGTGTTGTGACGTGATGTTTTCATTACCATGACAATGCAGGAGTGGACCATGGCAACAGGGTTTAACATGAGTGCCAATAAAGTTTAATCCATTAATGGAACAACAAGCTTTATTCATCCGGTTCACATGACGTCACTGTAGCTTTGCGCCGCCATCTTAACGACCGACGGTCTCAGTAATGCCTGCAGTATGTTGTGCAGTTGGCGGCAACAACAGCCGAAAGAGGAACCCCGAACTGGTGTTTTATTCTATACCAAAAGAAAAGGATATAAGAGAGAATCATTTATTTAAAAGACTTGACGTCTCATGTTGGTTTGTGGTTAATTATTTTTCCATTATACTCTCAATGGCCAACATTATACAGACAGATATCGACAGATAATGTTTTTTCTTCATTTCATTTGTTGGATCTGTTTGAAATGTTAAAGCACTTTATCATGGTAAGTTAGTAAGATTTGGGGTTGTTTTGAACTGTCTGTCTGTCTGTTAGTTAATACCTAGGCTACCTAAATCTAATAAATATTTTTCTGAAGTTCATAAAGATATTGTCTTCGTCACATGCTCTTTAGATGTTATTTTGTGTAAGTAACGTTAGCTCTGCAGACGATGCATAATCTCAGCCTTGAAATGCATATTAAAGGACTAGTTCTTCCAAAAATGATAATTCTGCCGTCATTGACTCACCTTCATGTGCAAAAAGTATCATAAAAGTGATCTAATACGACTCGTCCGTTATATTAATATCGTTATTTATTCATATGATAGCTTTATGTGACGAGTTATATTATAATCACTGATGAGCTTTACCTCTTGATAGCTTTTAATCGCAGCCGAATCACGAGTGAATCATTCAAAAAGATTCGCTTTGAAAGATTCTTTCATTTCGATATTTGTGTGTATTAAACCTTCTCTATAACTGAACATCTGTTCTTTCGCAGTCTTTTATGATCTTCGGCTGATGTCTCTGGCTGTGCTGATGCTGGTGTCTCAGCTGGACTGTTCGGATTAGAAAGATTCATTCATGCCGGCCGAACAGCTGCAGATTCATAGATTCATTCATGACATCGCCTCGACTCTCATGAACGCGGTGCCATGAAGCTCTATGACTTAAGTATTTCTATATCATGAAAGGCCAATTGGGGCAAGCCTGGGGCAGATAATAATGGACTAAAGAAAACTGGGGGTAACAAATAAGGATCGGAGCCTAAAATGTAGATTTTCTCCAGGTATCTCTGTCTCTCTCTCTCATTCAAATGGGCAGTTTAGGCGGCCATACCGGGGCGAGTCGGTCGTAAATATGGCGGCGTTCTATTTGTAGTGACGTAGGTGGCATCTATGAACACTGAGAGAGAGAGAGAGAGAGAGAGAGAGAGAGAGAGAGAGAGAAACAGTAGCGCAAACTCTTCTATATTATTACTTAATTACATTCTGACTGAGTTATTTTTGAAAACTTTGAAACTGACTTTCTGACCATGTACGTAAGCAAACGTGTGTGTGTGTGTGTGTGTGTGTGTGTGTGTGTGTGTGTGTGTTTGGTCCTCAACAGAATGAATCATCAAACTATTTCTGCTGCAGCAAATCAGCCATCATGTGTTGCCAAGGTAACCAAGTATATACACACGCACTCTCACTTTTTGTCTCGTAGACACACACCGTTGCACACACAGATGGTTGAGACACACAGAACACAAGTTCAAGCTTTGTACCTGGATTGCTGCAGGCTGGTGCATCTGTGCTTGTGTTTGTCAGTCAAACCAATGACAGTTACATTTTTATTTGTAAATCAACAATTATATTATACCCTGCATACAGAAATTGAAGCCTGTTCAGATTTTCCACATTATTTTCATGATAGTTAAGCAGATTTCCCCACAAATTTGCATTTCGCACCCAGACTGTTAGTTTATATATATACGTTTCAAAATGTTCAATACTATTTTAATAAACAAACAATATTAATTATTTGTGTGTGTATATATATATATATATATATATATATATATTTATATATTCAGAATTACACAAACCTCAGATTAAATATCTGCATGTGTTATGGTATGAGAATTTGTTTAATTTGCTTAATTATCATGAACATTTTATCAAATCCTCCTAAAAATCCACCTAAAAAAAAAGGGTCCTAAAAATAGTCTTTATTTGCAAAATATAAAACATAATTTATTTTTTCTCTCACGGTGAAATCTGACCTGTTTTCACAAGATTCACTCGCTAATTCCTCGCGGTTTTCTTCAGGTGCTCTGAATAATTAATGATGGTAATGATTAATGAATAATTGATGTTGGTAAACTGAATGAAATGTACTATCCCAGCTGGAATATGTTCATTTTAGACCTTGAAACATTAATGCAGAAAACAAGTGTCATCTGATTTAACTGAAGTTTCATATAATGTAAAAAAAACACAACAACAAAAAACACATCTGATCTTAAGGAATGCACTTTCACAGAAGATGCAGAAAACAACATCACACCTTCACACACACCCCTGACTGAGGCCCAATTAAAGGAAAAGATCAGGTCTAAAAATAGAGGCTCATCATTATCAGTTGCCATTCAGAGGTGTGTTTGTGCTTAAGGAAAGGTCACAGCAGGAGCTGACCTCTGATTCTGGCTCCTTCTCATTGACTTGTTATGGGAAAGACAGACAGACAGCTACTGAAAGAGACAGACAGCTACTGAAAGAGACCGACAGCTACTGAAAGAGACAGACAACTACTGAAAGAGACAGACAGCTACTGAAAGAGACCGACAGCTACTGAAAGAGACCGACAGCTACTGAAAGAGACAGACAGCTACTGAAAGAGACAGACAGCTAGTGGAAGAGACAGACAGCTACTGAAAAAGACAGACAGCTACTGAAAGAGACAGACAGCTACTGAAAGAGACAGACAGCTGCTGAAAGAGACAGACAGCTACTGAAAGAGACAAGACAGTTAGTGAAAGAGACAGACAGCTACTGAAAGAGACAGACAGCTACTGAAAGAGACAGACAGCTACTGAAAGAGACAGACAGCTACTGAAAGAGACAGACAGCTGCTGAAAGAGACCGACAGCTACTGAAAGAGACAGACAGCTACTGAAAGAGACAGACAGCTGCTGAGAGAGACAGACAGTTAGTGAAAGAGACAGACAGCTACTGAAAGAGACAGACAGCTGCTGAAAGAGACAGACAGCTACTGAAAGAGACAGACAGCTGCTGAAAGAGACAGACAGCTACTGAAAGAGACAAGACAGTTAGTGAAAGAGACAGACAGCTACTGAAAGAGACAGACAGCTACTGAAAGAGACAGACAGCTACTGAAAGAGACAGACAGCTGCTGAAAGAGACAGACAGCTACTGAAAAAGACAGACAGCTACTGAAAGAGACAGACAGCTACTGAAAGAGACAGACAGCTGCTGAAAGAGACAGACAGCTACTGAAAGAGACAAGACAGTTAGTGAAAGAGACAGACAGCTACTGAAAGAGACAGACAGCTACTGAAAGAGACAGACAGCTACTGAAAGAGACAGACAGCTACTGAAAGAGACAGACAGCTGCTGAAAGAGACCGACAGCTACTGAAAGAGACAGACAGCTACTGAAAGAGACAGACAGCTGCTGAGAGAGACAGACAGTTAGTGAAAGAGACAGACAGCTACTGAAAGAGACAGACAGCTGCTGAAAGAGACCGACAGCTACTGAAAGAGACAGACAGCTACTGAAAGAGACAGACAGCTACTGAAAGAGACCGACAGCTACTGAAAGAGACCGACAGCTACTGAAAGAGACAGACAGCTACTGAAAGAGACAGACAGCTAGTGGAAGAGACAGACAGCTACTGAAAAAGACAGACAGCTACTGAAAGAGACAGACAGCTACTGAAAGAGACAGACAGCTGCTGAAAGAGACAGACAGCTACTGAAAGAGACAAGACAGTTAGTGAAAGAGACAGACAGCTACTGAAAGAGACAGACAGCTACTGAAAGAGACAGACAGCTACTGAAAGAGACAGACAGCTACTGAAAGAGACAGACAGCTGCTGAAAGAGACCGACAGCTACTGAAAGAGACAGACAGCTACTGAAAGAGACAGACAGCTGCTGAGAGAGACAGACAGTTAGTGAAAGAGACAGACAGCTACTGAAAGAGACAGACAGCTGCTGAAAGAGACCGACAGCTACTGAAAGAGACAGACCGCTACTGAAAGAGACTGACAGCTGCTGAAAGAGACAGACAGCTGCTGAAAGAGACCGACAGCTGCTGAAAGAGACCGACAGCTACTGAAAGAGACAGACCGCTACTGAAAGAGACTGACAGCTACTGAAAGAGACAGACAGCTGCTGAAAGAGACCGACAGCTACTGAAAGAGACAGACAGCTGCTGAAAGAGACCGACAGCTACTGAAAGAGACAGACAGTTACTGAAAGAGACGGACAGCTACTGAAAGAGACTGACAGCTGCTGAAAGAGACAGACAGCTACTGAAAGAGACAGACAGCTGCTGAAAGAGACAGACAGCTACTGAAAGAGACAGACAGCTACTGAAAGAGACCGACAGCTACTGAAAGAGACAGACAGCTGCTGAAAGAGACAGACAGCTACTGAAAGAGACCGACAGCTACTGAAAGAGACAGACAGCTACTGAAAGAGACAGACAGCTAGTGGAAGAGACAGACAGCTACTGAAAAAGACAGACAGCTACTGAAAGAGACAGACAGCTACTGAAAGAGACAGACAGCTGCTGAAAGAGACAGACAGCTACTGAAAGAGACAAGACAGTTAGTGAAAGAGACAGACAACTACTGAAAGAGACAGACAGCTACTGAAAGAGACAGACAGCTACTGAAAGAGACAGACAGCTACTGAAAGAGACAGACAGCTGCTGAAAGAGACCGACAGCTACTGAAAGAGACCGACAGCTACTGAAAGAGACAGACAGCTACTGAAAGAGACAGACAGCTGCTGAGAGAGACAGACAGTTAGTGAAAGAGACAGACAGCTACTGAAAGAGACAGACAGCTGCTGAAAGAGACCGACAGCTACTGAAAGAGACAGACCGCTACTGAAAGAGACTGACAGCTGCTGAAAGAGACAGACAGCTACTGAAAGAGACAGACAGCTGCTGAAAGAGACAGACAGCTACTGAAAGAGACAGACAGCTACTGAAAGAGATCGACAGCTACTGAAAGAGACAGACAGCTGCTGAAAGAGACAGACAGCTACTGAAAGAGACAGACAGCTACTGAAAGAGACCGACAGCTACTGAAAGAGACAGACAGCTGCTGAAAGAGACAGACAGCTACTGAAAGAGACAGACAGCTACTGAAAGAGACAGACAGCTGCTGAAAGAGACAGACAGCTACTGAAAGAGACCGACAGCTACTGAAAGAGACAGACAGCTGCTGAAAGAGACCGACAGCTACTGAAAGAGACAGACAGCTACTGAGAGAGACCGACAGCTAATGAAAGAGACAGACAACTACTGAAAGAGACAGACAGCTACTGAAAGAGACAGACAGCTACTGAAAGAGACCGACAGCTAATGAAAGAGACAGACAACTACTGAAAGAGACCGAGAGCTACTGAAAGAGACAGACAGTTACTGAAAGAGACAGACAGTTAGTGATAGAGACAGACAGTTAGTGAAAGAGACAGACAGTTAGTGATAGAGACAGACAGTTAGTGATAGAGACAGACAGTTAGTGAAAGAGACAGACAGTTACTGAGAGACAGACAGCAACTGAAGGAGATAGACAGTTACTAGGAGAGACAGACAGCTACTGAAAGAGACAGTGAAAGAGACAAACAGATACTGAAAGAGACAGACAGTTAGTGAAAGAGACAGACAGTTACTGAAAGAGAAAGACAGTTAGTGAAAGAGACAGACAGTTACTGAAAGAGACAGACAGCTACTGAAGGAGATAGACAGTTACAAAGAGAGACAGACAGCAACTGAAGGAGATAGACAGTTACAAAGAGAGACAGACAGCTACTGAAAGAGACAGTGAAAGAGACAGACAGCTACTGAAAGAGACAGACAGTTACTGAAAGAGACAGACAGTTAGTGAAAGAGACAGACAGTTACTGAAAGAGACAGACAGCTACTGAAAGAGACAGACAGCTACTGAAAGAGACAGACAGCTACTGAAAGAGACAGACAGTTACTGAAAGAGACCGACAGCTACTGAAAGAGACAGACAGCTACTGAAAGAGACAGACAGTTACTGAAAGAGACCGACAGCTACTGAAAGAGACAGACAGTTACTGAAAGAGACCGACAACTACTGAAAGAGACAGACAGCTGCTGAAAGAGACAGACAGCTAGTGGAAGAGACCGACAGTGAAAGAGACAGACAGCTACTGAAAGAGACAGACAGCTACTGAAAAAGACAGACAGCTACTGAAAGAGACAGACAGCTACTGAAAGAGACAGACAGTTACTGAAAGAGACAGACAGTTACTGAAAGAGACCGACAGCTACTGAAAGAGACAGACAGCTAGTGGAAGAGACAGACAGCTAGTGGAAGAGACCGACAGTGAAAGAGACAGACAGCTACTGAAAGAGACAGACAGCTACTGAAAAAGACAGACAGCTACTGAAAGAGACAGACAGCTACTGAAAGAGACAGACAGTTAGTGAAAGAGACAGACAGTTAGTGAAAGAGACAGACAGCTACTGAAAGAGACAGACAGTTAGTGAAAGAGACAGACAGCTGCTGAAAGAGACAGACAGCTAGTGGAAGAGACCGACAGTGAAAGAGACAGACAGCTACTGAAAGAGACAGACAGCTACTGAAAAAGACAGACAGCTACTGAAAGAGACAGACAGCTACTGAAAGAGACAGACAGTTAGTGAAAGAGACAGACAGTTACTGAAAGAGACAGACAGTTAGTGAAAGAGACAGACAGTTACTGAAAGAGACAGACAGCTACTGAAAGAGACAGACAGTTTCTGAAAGAGACCGACAGCTACTGAAAGAGACCGACAGCTACTGAAAGAGACAGACAGTTAGTGAAAGAGACAGACAGTTACTGAAAGAGACCGACAACTACTGAAAGAGACAGACAGCTGCTGAAAGAGACAGACAGCTAGTGGAAGAGACCGACAGTGAAAGAGACAGACAGCTACTGAAAAAGACAGACAGCTACTGAAAGAGACAGACAGCTACTGAAAGAGACAGACAGCTACTGAAAGAGACAGACAGCTGCTGAAAAAGACAGACAGCTACTGAAAGAGACAGACAGCTGCTGAAAGAGACAGACAGCTGCTGAAAGAGACAGACAGCTACTGAAAGAGACAGACAGCTACTGAAACAGACAGACAGCTACTGAAACAGACAGACAGCTACTAAAAGAGACAGACAGCTACTGAAAAAGACAGACAGTTAGTGATAGAGACAGACAGTTAGTGAAAGAGACAGACAGTTACTGAGAGAGACAGACAGTTACTGAGAGAGACAGACAGCAACTGAAGGAGATAGACAGTTACTAAGAGAGACAGACAGCTACTGAAAGAGACAGTGAAAGAGACAGACAGCTACTGAAAGAGACAGACAGTTACTGAGAGAGACAGACAGCTACTGAGAGAGACAGACAGCTACTGAAAGAGACAGACAGCTACTGAAAGAGACAGACAGCTGCTGAAAGAGACAGACAGCTACTGAAACAGACAGACAGCTACTGAAAGAGACAGACAGCTACTGAAAGAGACAGACAGCTACTGAAAGAGACAGACAGACAGCTACTGAAAGAGACAGACAGCTACTGAAACAGACAGACAGCTACTGAAAGAGACAGACAGCTACTGAAAGAGACAGACAGCTGCTGAAAGAGACAGACAGCTACTGAAAGAGACAGACAGCTACTGAAAGAGACAGACAGCTACTGAAAGAGACAGACAGCTACTGAAAGAGACAGACAGCTGCTGAAAGAGACAGACAGCTACTGAAAGAGACAGACAGCTGCTGAAAGAGACAGACAACTGCTGAAAGAGACAGACAGCTACTGAAACAGACAGACTAAATGATTAAATACACAGACCACAAATTCAAATTAGCCATTCTCAAGCTCTTCGATATCATCCTGAGTTTAGGTGTATTCCCCAACATTTGGAGCAAAGGTCTTATCACCCCAATCCATAAAAACAGAGACAGATTTGACCCTAATATCTACCGTGGTATATGTGTAAACAGCAACCCTGGCAAACGCTTCTGCAACGTCCTAAACAGCAGACTAGCCCATTCTCAGACACAGAAGTGTCAAATTGGCTCCCAACCAAAATATCGCACATCAGACCATACACACACTCTCCATACCGTAATCCATAAGCAAATCAACCAAAACAAAAGTAACATTTTCTCATGCTTTGTTGACTTCAAAAAACGCTTTTGACTCCATTTGGCATGAGGGTCTTTTTCTTCCATTAATCCAGTGCGGCATCGGAGGAAAGGCATAGACATCATCAAATCAATGTCCACAAACAACAAATGTGCAGTTAAAATTGGTAACAAACACACAGAATTCCTCCACAGAGTCGTGGAGTGAGACAGGGCTGTCGAGCTAGACCAGCATCATAGTTTTAAAGGGGCGGTTGATTATGATTTCACTTTTCTAACTTTACCAGTCCCTCCAGAAAAACGCGATTATGCGATCGCATGATTCCATGCATAATCAGCCAAAGTCCGCATATTTATGCGGGGGGCGCATTTTTTTAAATACGCCGCACTTTTGCCGCATAAATTGCAGATTTGTGCAAAATATGCGGGCTTGCATGATTTCATAATCCCCGCATTTTCGTTGCAAAAAGTCACATATATATTTTAGCAGAAAGTTGACAAATGTTGGGTTTACTTCACACCATAGATATAAACACGTTTATGTTATGTTTATATCTATGACTTCACACAAGCGCAGCCATTTCCCCTGTTGCCATGGGAACGTTATGAAGTGACGTAATTACGCGACATCATTGAAAAGCTGCAAACCCCGCGATAGGCCTATTTCAAAAATCCGGTCGTATCTTACACCGCAGGCCGTGCTTTGCAGGTTTTCATGGAACAACTGGGGAGAAGTTAAATCATGTCAGACACAGAAGGCAAAAAGACGTGTCTGTGGTGTGAAGGAGTAAGTTAAGCAGATGTTGAAAATGGAGTGTTGATGCTGGTTCGGGAGTGATGCCCTGACAAAACATGTTTATATTGCACTTGATTGTTATCTGATTTGCACGTCATGCACTTTTATTTATTATTATCAAATGTTGGCAAATTAAAATTGTTTGTAGAAGTTGTTTTCTGTAACTTTCTTAAAAATGAGTGAACACGGAGCAGTTTTTCCGTGAGCGGGACTGGAAAACCCGGAGTGGATCATGAGCGGAGTGATAAAAGAACGCTTAGAGTGGAGAGAGGAACATGCTTTTGCTCCACTCCAGGCTTTGATCGCATCCCCCTAAGCAGGGTGAATAGCCTACACCTCGTCTTTCCCATTCAAACTAAAATGAAGACATTTATTACACTATTAATGTAATTGGTGTTGGGCAATCACTTTTTTTTCTCTTTTTCATCAAACTGCAGTTTTTGCAAGTTCCCGCAATTTTTGCAAGTTCCCGCAATTTCATCGCATAAAATTGCATAAATATCCCGCATATTCCATCGCATTTTTTAAGAAATCTTGCCGCATAATCAAGGATTTTTGCCCGCAACAATCACAAAAAAACTCCGCGTTTTTCTGGAGGGACTGCTTTACTTAGTGTGTAATGTTGCTGTTTGAGCATAAACAACATCTGTAAAGTTACGACGCTCAAAGTTCAGAGCAAAGGGAGATATTTGCTCTTAAAGAAATCGCTTTTTAAGGACTACAACAAACGGCTGGTAGAGACTACACCACATTCCTCCCGGGTTAGTGACATCACCAACCCTAGAATTTACATAAACCCCGCCCCCTGAACACGATTTATAGATTATCAAGACAGGATAAGCTAATCAATGACTAGAAGATAACTACACATCAGCTTCATAAATTCATCAACTAACCATTCAGAAATGTCCTGTTGCTTCTACATGTTGTCACTTCTTCTTGAGTCTCTCCATCATTGTCTGACTCCGGTTTGAACATAAAAGGCTAAAAGTTTTAGAAATGTACAGTTCATGTGTGTGTGAGGTAAAAGGACACGAGCTCTTGAAGCTCCGCCCCCTGTGCCGGGAGCAGCAGCTCATTTGCATTTAAAGGGACAGACACAAAAATGGTGCGTTTTTGCTCACCCTCAAAAAGTGACAATTTTAACATGCTATATAACAATATCTGGGGGGTATTTTGAGCTAAAACTTCACACACACACTCTGGGGACATCAGAGACTTATTTTACATCTTGTGAAAAGGGCATTATACCCCCCCTTTAAATTGGACTACATGCTCCTCGAACACACGCAGGACTACACTTACCTTGGCATAAACACCTAATAGAGACTCTGCAGACCGAGATGTGTTAAATCTTGCGCAATTCAGCGCAAATTCAGCGCAAAACCCCAAATAATGCCTGTAAAGCAGAATTAGGATTATACCCCCTTGTGATAACTATTCAAAAAAGAGCCATTCAATTCCATGCCCACTTAAAATATAGCGTTGAACAGACCCTCCATCACACAGCCCTGTCCTGCCAAGAGCTGAAGCCAGAGGAACACACCCTCGGCCGACTGGTGTTAGAGCTGACGTCACAAACTGACAACAAAAACAGCCGGACCAAATCATTAAAACACAAAAAGAAAAATCCCTCAAACAGTGACAGACACAACAGACAGACAGAGTAAATTGGAATGATATTTGGCCCTGAACAGAACATATGAATTGGCAGGAGACCTGAGTGAGCGACCCTAAACTGAGAAAAGTCCTGAGCGTGTACAGACTCAGACCATAGAGACAGGCAGCCACACACACACACACACACACACACACATACACTCACAGACCTGAAAGTCCTGAGCGTGTACAGACTCAGACCATAGAGACAGGCAGCCACACACACACACACACACACACACACACACACTCACAGACCTGAAAGTCCTGAGCATGGACAGACTCAGACCATAGAGACAGGCAGCCACACACACACACACACACATACACTCACAGACCTGAAAGTCCTGAGCGTGTACAGACTCAGACCATAGAGACAGGCAGCCACACACACACACACACACACACACACACACACACATACACTCACAGACCTGAAAGTCCTGAGCATGGACAGACTCAGTGAACACAATCTGACCCTAGAGATGGGCAGACACAGACAGACACACACACACACACACACTGTCACACACACACACACACACACACACACACACACACACACACACACAGACATAGACCTGAAAGTCCTGAGCATGGACAGACTCAGTGAACACAATCTGACCCTAGAGATGGGCAGACACAGACAGACACACACACACACACACACACACACACACTGTCACACACACACACACACACACAGACATAGACCTGAAAGTCCTGAGCATGGACAGACTCAGTGAACACAATCTGACTATAGAGACAGGCAGACACACACACACACACACACACTCACAGACCTGAAAGTCCTGAGCATGGACAGACTCAGTGAACACAATCTGACTATAGAGACAGGCAGACACACACACACACACACACACACACACACACACTCACAGACCTGAAAGTCCTGAGCATGGACAGACTCAGTGAACACAATCTGACTATAGAGACAGGCAGACACACACACACACACACACACACACACACACACACACACACACACACACACACTCACAGACCTGAAAGTCCTGAGCATGGACAGACTCAGTGAACACAATCTGACCCTAGAGACGGGCAGACACAGACAGACACACACACACACACACACACACACTGTCACTCACACACACACACACACACACACACACACACACACACACACACACATAGACCTGAAAGTCCCGAGCATGTACAGACTCAGTGAACACAGTCTGACCATAGAGACAGGCAGACACACACACACACACCATCACACACACACACAGACCTGTCTGCCGAAGAGCGTCTGTGTCCTCACTGCACACACACACACACAGCCCTCACTGCACACACACACACACACACACACACACACACACACACACACAGCCCTCACTGCACAGAGAATCGGGTGGAAGCAGAGCTACACTTTTTGACATCCTGTCCTAATTATACAAACATTAGGACACTTTCTTTTCACAACCCACCAGAAAGACTTCCATCAGAAACTCCCACTCCTGATAGGAGAAAGCCCAGATAGTTCAAACCTGTCTGGTGTGTGTGTGTGTGTGTGTGTGTGTGTGTCTATTACACAGCAACAAAACAATGGAATCTGCAGCGCACATAATGAACGGATGCCCTGCGTTTAAAGGACTTTACATCGCGCGCCACGATCGCATCGTAAACATAACAGCTCAAGAACTGTGCAAAGTGTCTGGACAAAGTGCAATACACACAAATAAGACTGTTCAAACTGGCTGGTTTTCAAATCTGAATGATAACGTTAACTCTCTAAGAAGTGTTCTCAGAGAATACCCAAATACTCCAGACATTGTAGTTGTCAATGAACTCTCTAAAAACATTCTGATTCTGGAAGTGGGTTGTTGTTTTGATGCTTACATGGACTTGTGTTTTTCTGAGAAAATGTTAAAATACCAGTCATTAACAAATGCTTTAGCAGTGTGTGGTTACAGCACAAAACTGATCAGCCTAATTTTTGGCAGTTTAGGACATGTGCACAGACTATACGTCAGAGGCTTGTAGATCGCTGGACTGAGTAAAAAGACCTCTAAGCAAATAGCCGAATACTGTTCTGTGTCAGCAGTCATAGGCAGTCTGCATGTGTGGAGAAGGCGATGTCACCTCTATCCTTAACATGCAGAGCCTATTCATTTATTTATTCATGTGGTTGTGACTGTTAGCAGTGTTTGTATTGTCAGGTTAAACATAACAGGCTCTTTGTAAATATTTGGATGCTGTGTTGTTTTAATCAGTATTGGTCATTCCAAATAAAATAATCAAATCTTGAGAGACAGACAGCTACTGAGAGACAGACAGTTAGTGAAAGAGACAGACAGCTACTGAGAGACAGACAGTTACTGAAAGAGACAGACAGTTACTGAGAGAGAGAGAGACATTTACTGAGAGAGACAGACAGTTAGTGAAAGAGACAGACAGCTAGTGAGAGAGACAGACAGTTACTGAAAGAGACAGACAGCTACTGAGAGAGAGAGAGACATTTACTGAGAGAGACAGACAGTTACTGAAAGAGACAGACAGCTAGTGAGAGAGACAGACAGTTACTGAAAGAGACAGACAGCTACCGAGAGACAGACAGTTAGTGAAAGAGACAGACAGCTAGTGAGAGAGACAGACAGTTACTGAAAGAGACAGACAGTTACTGAGAGAGAGAGAGACATTTACTGAGAGAGACAGACAGTTAGTGAAAGAGACAGACAGCTAGTGAGAGAGACAGACAGTTACTGAAAGAGACAGACAGCTACCGAGAGACAGACAGTTAGTGAAAGAGACAGACAGCTAGTGAGAGAGACAGACAGTTACTGAAAGAGACAGACAGCTACCGAGAGACAGACAGTTAGTGAAAGAGACAGACAGCTAGTGAGAGAGACAGACAGTTACTGAAAGAGACAGACAGTTACTGAGAGAGAGAGAGACATTTACTGAGAGAGACAGACAGTTACTGAAAGAGACAGACAGCTACTGAGAGACAGACAGTTACTGAAAGAGACAGACAGCTAGTGAGAGAGACAGACAGTTACTGAAAGAGACAGACAGCTACCGAGAGACAGACAGTTAGTGAAAGAGACAGACAGCTAGTGAGAGAGACAGACAGTTACTGAAAGAGACAGACAGCTACTGAGAGACAGACAGTTACTGAAAGAGACAGACAGCTACTGAGAGACAGACAGTTACTGAGAGAGACAGACAACTACTGAGAGAGACAGACAGTTACTGAGAGAGACAGCAGACAGTTACTGAGAGAGACAGACAGTTACTGAGAGAGACAGCAGACAGTTACTGAGAGAGACAGACAGCTACTGAGAGAGACAGACAGTTACTGAGAGAGACAGACAGCAGACAGTTACTGAGAGAGACAGACAGTTACTGAGAGAGACAGACAGTTACTGAGAGAGAGAGAGACAGTTACTGAGAGAGACAGACAGTTACTGAGAGAGAGAGAGACAGTTACTGAGAGAGACAGACAGTTACTGAGAGAGACAGACAGCAGACAGTTACTGAGAGAGACAGACAGTTACTGAGAGAGAGAGAGACAGTTACTGAGAGAGACAGACAGTTACTGAGAGAGAGAGACAGTTACTGAGAGAGACAGACAGTTACTGAGAGAGACAGACAGTTACTGAGAGAGACAGACAGTTACTGAGAGAGAGAGAGACAGTTACTGAGAGAGACAGACAGTTACTGAGAGAGACAGACAGTTACTGAGAGAGAGAGAGACAGTTACTGAGAGAGACAGACAGTTACTGAGAGAGAGAGAGACAGTTACTGAGAGAGACAGACAGTTACTGAGAGAGACAGACAGTTACTGAGAGAGAGAGAGACAGTTACTGAGAGAGACAGACAGTTACTGAGAGAGAGAGAGACAGTTACTGAGAGAGACAGACAGTTACTGAGAGAGAGAGAGACAGTTACTGAGAGAGACAGACAGTTACTGAGAGAGAGAGAGACAGTTACTGAGAGAGACAGACAGTTACTGAGAGAGAGAGAGACAGTTACTGAGAGAGACAGACAGTTACTGAGAGAGAGAGAGACAGTTACTGAGAGAGACAGACAGTTACTGAGAGAGAGAGAGACAGTTACTGAGAGAGACAGACAGTTACTGAGAGAGACAGACAGTTACTGAGAGAGAGAGAGACAGTTACTGAGAGAGACAGACAGTTACTGAGAGAGAGAGAGACAGTTACTGAGAGAGACAGACAGTTACTGAGAGAGAGACAGACAGTTACTGAGAGAGAGAGAGACAGTTACTGAGAGAGACAGACAGTTACTGAGAGAGACAGACAGTTACTGAGAGAGAGAGAGACAGTTACTGAGAGAGACAGACAGTTACAGAGAGAGAGAGAGACAGTTACTGAGAGAGACAGACAGTTACTGAGAGAGAGAGAGACAGTTACTGAGAGAGACAGACAGTTACTGAGAGAGAGAGACAGTTACTGAGAGAGAGAGAGAGAGACAGAGAGAGAAAGACAGAAGGGATTGTGGCTGGTTAATATTGATGAGCATTTATCCCAGTGCCATTCAAAGGGACCCACAGAGATGACCTTTACACACACACACACACACACACACACACACACACACACACACTCACTCACTCACTCACACACACACACACACACACACGCTCATTCTGGCTTTCACTGCCTTCAAACTGTTGAGGCTGTATTCAGTCGGGCGGCAGAACCTCTTTCTGTTGTTGTATCTGACTCAAATACTCTCAGTACTTTATATGATCATCAAAATTATTTATTATAGTATTTACTATAACACTTTACAATAAGGTGTCATTTGTTAACATCAGTTAACGACATCAGCATGAAATAACAATGACCAATACTTCCACAGCATTTATTAATCTTAATCTTAACATGTGTACTAATATATTATTAAGGCCTACAATCAATCAGATTAAAAAAATAAATCCAAAAATCTGTCCTAAATGAAGAAAACAAGTGGATTCAAAAAAGATTGAATCCAATATGTGGTGTTAATATAGCAATAACTACATATTTATAAGCTATTTTTTGTAGGCCACTCATTTTTGACTGAAAAAAAAAATCCCCAAAAAGTACCAAAAAATATCTAAAATTTGATAAAAGTAGTAATAATGACTAAAGTAATTTAATAATATTTTGAATTGACAGGTTTCATTTTAATATCATTTTGTTATGTATTATTGCTATTTTTATTAGTTTTTTAATTGTGTGTGTATATATATATATATATATATATATATATATATATATATATATATATATATATGTGTGAGAATAAAAATAAATAAATATATACATAAATATATACACTCACCTAAAGGATTATTAGGAACACCATACTAATACTGTGTTTGACCCCCTTTCGCCTTCAGAACTGCCTTAATTCTATGTGGCATTGATTCAACAAGGTGCTGAAAGCATTCTTTAGAAATGTTGGCCCATATTGATAGGATAGCATCTTGCAGTTGATGGAGATTTGTGGGATGCACATCCAGGGCACGAAGCTCCCGTTCCACCACATCCCAAAGATGCTCTATTGGGTTGAGATCTGGTGACTGTGGGGGCCATTTTAGTACAGTGAACTCATTGTCATGTTCAAGAAACCAATTTGAAATGATTCGAGCTTTGTGACATGGTGCATTATCCTGCTGGAAGTAGCCATCAGAGGATGGGTACATGGTGGTCATAAAGGGATGGACATGGTCAGAAACAATGCTCAGGTAGGCCGTGGCATTTAAACGATGCCCAATTGGCACTAAGGGGCCTAAAGTGTGCCAAGAAAACATCCCCCACACCATTACACCACCACCACCAGCCTGCACAGTGGTAACAAGGCATGATGGATCCATGTTCTCATTCTGTTTACGCCAAATTCTGACTTTAGTATTTCTGACTTCAGAAATCGAGACTCATCAGACCAGGCAACATTTTTCCAGTCTTCAACTGTCCAATTTTGGTGAGCTCGTGCAAATTGTAGCCTCTTTTTCCTATTTGTAGTGGAGATGAGTGGTACCCGGTGGGGTCTTCTGCTGTTGTAGCCCATCCGCCTCAAGGTTGTGCGTGTTGTGGCTTCACAAATGCTTTGCTGCATACCTCAGTTGTAACGAGTGGTTATTTCAGTCAAAGTTGCTCTTCTATCAGCTTGAATCAGTCGGCCCATTCTCCTCTGACCTCTAGCATCAACAAGGCATTTTCGCCCACAGGACTGCCGCATACTGGATGTTTTTCCCTTTTCACACCATTCTTTGTAAACCCTAGAAATGGTTGTGCGTGAAAATCCCAGTAACTGAGCAGATTGTGAAATACTCAGACCGGCCCGTCTGGCACCAACAACCATGCCACGCTCAAAATTGCTTAAATCACCTTTCTTTCCCATTCTGACATTCAGTTTGGAGTTCAGGAGATTGTCTTGACCAGGACCACACCCCTAAATGCATTGAAGCAACTGCCATGTGATTGGTTGATTAGATAATTGCATTAATGAGAAATTGAACAGGTGTTCCTAATAATCCTTTAGGTGAGTGTAGTTATATATGTGAGAATGAATAAAAATAAATATATATATATATATATATATATATATATTACATATATGAAATAAAAATCAGATTCCGTCACATAAAACATTATAAGAGGACAAAATAAACTTTAAATGTAAGTATTTTATATCCTGTAGTTTAATCCAATATATTTAGAGTTTTATGAACTTGGCAAAAGGACATTTTTCACCGATCATGAACAATGATTATCTTAACTTTGGCTAATGATTACTTGCTTCAGAAATGGGTCAAAGTTGCGGTTTTTTTGGCTATTTAAAAAATTTATTTTTTTATTTGGCGCAAATGAATGTTTTACTGTTACACACACGTCACTCTTTCAACACTAGATCATGTCTAGTATCTCTTTGTCCAGTGTTTTGCATGTAAAGTGTGCTTGTGTTGTGTGTCTTTATGATACATGACACTTGCTTTGATGTTTTCTATAATCTATGACGTTTTAAGTACTGTTATGAATACTGTTTGTGATCGCAGTGTGTAGACTTATAAAATGTTGGTATAAATCCACACACACACACACACACACACACATACACACACACGTTCCGATGAACAACGAGACGATCGCTGCAAGCGGATAAATGATGACTCAGTAAAGAGATTCATTGAACCATCTCAAGACATCAAGATCCAACAACACATGGGTAAACATTTACACATGATGCATACACACATACACTGACTATCAGACACACACACATACACACACACACACACAGGTCACAGACAGGTTCATGCATTACTCACTCAACTAGAGACCAAAACACACGTCATTAAGTGAGAGACTGAAGCTCAGAGGAGTTCAGCTCCCGGCTGTGTGATTCAGCAGACGTGAAGTTTGACCCACACACACACACACACACGCGCGCGGCTGCGGGCGGATCGAGATTGTGTGTGTATGTGCTGTGGTGGGTTATTAGATGTTTGTGATGCTTCATCGAGATGATGATGATGATTTCCTGACAAAAGAGCCTCATAAGGTCTTGAGCTTTTATTTGAGTTGAAATTAGTTCTGCTGCCCACAGGTGTGTGTGTGTGTGTGTGTGTGTGTGTGTGTGTGTTTAGAGGGGCCATTATTACATTATAGGGACTGGTGGCAATATCCGAAATCCTTGTCGGGACATTTTTTGTTCCCATGAGGAAAACAGCTTATAAATGCAGAAAGTTTTGTGTGATGGGTAGGTTTAGGGGTCGGGTTAGTGTGTGTGTGTGTGTGTGTGTGTGTGTGTGTGATGGGTAGGTTTAGGGGTCGGGTTAGTGTGTGTGTGTGTGTGTGTGTGTCTGTGTGTGATGGGTAGGTTTAGTGGTTGGGTTAGTGTGTGTGCGTGTGTGTGTGATGGGTAGGTTTACGGGTCGGGTCAGTGTGTGTGTGTGTGTGTGTGTGATGGTTAGGTTTAGGGGTCGGGTTAGTGTGTGTGTGTGTGTGTGTGTGTGTGTGTGTGTGTGCGATGGGTAGGTTTAGTGGTTGGGTTAGTGTGTGTGCGTGTGTGTGTAATGGCAAGGTTTAGTGGTTGGGTTAGTGTGTGTGTGTGTGTGTGTGTGTGTGTGTGTGTGTGTGTGTGTGTGTGTGTGTGTGTGTGTGTGTGTGTGATGGGTAGGTTTAGGGGTCGGGTTAGTGTGTGTGTGTGTATGCGAGCGTGTGTGTTTGCGTGCGTGCGTGTGTGCGTGATGGGTAGGTTTAGGGGTTGGGTTGGTGTGTGTGTGTGTGATGGGTAGGTTTAGGGGGTTGGGTTAGTGTGTGTGTGTGTGTGTGTGTGCGTGTGTGTGTGATGGGTAGGTTTAGGGGGTGGGTTAGTGTGTGTGTGTGTGTGTGTGTGTGTGTGTGTGTGTGTGTGTGTGTGTGTGTGTGTGTGTGTGTGTGTGTGTGTGTGTGTGTGTGTGCGTGCGTGCGCGTGTGTGTGATGGGTAGGTTTATGGGTCGGGTTAGTGTGTGTGTGTGTGTGTGTGTGTGTGTGTGTGTGTGTGTGATGGTTAGGTTTAGGGGTCGGCTTAGTGTGTGTGTGTGTGAGCGTGTGTGTGTGATGGGTAGGTTTAGGGGTCGGGTTAGTGTGTGTGTGTGTGTGTGTGTGTGTGATGGGTAGGTTTAGGGGTTGGTGTGTGTGTGTGGGTGTGATGGGTAGGTTTAGGGGTTGGGTTAGTGTGTGTGTGTGTGTGTGCGTGTGCTTGTGTGTGTGTGTGTGTGTGTGTGTGTGTGTGTGTGTGTGTGTGTGTGTGTGTGTGATGGGTAGGTTTAGGGGTTGGGTTGGTGTGTGTGTGTGGGTGTGATGGGTAGCTTTAGGGGTTGGGTTAGTGTGTGTGTGTGTGTGCGTGTGCTTGTGTGTGTGTGTGTGTGTGTGTGTGTGTGTGTGTGTGTGTGTGTGTGTGTGTGTGTGTGTGTGTGATGGGTAGGTTTAGGGGTTGGGTTGGTGTGTGTGTGTGGGTGTGATGGGTAGCTTTAGGGGTTGGGTTGGTGTGTGTGTGTGGGTGTGATGGGTAGGTTTAGGGGTCGGGTTAGTGTGTGTGTGTGTGTGTGTGTGTGTGTGTGATGGGTAGGTTTAGGGGTTGGGTTGGTGTGTGTGTGTGGGTGTGATGGGTAGGTTTAGGGGTTGGGTTAGTGTGTGTGTGTGTGCGTGTGCTTGTGTGTGTGTGTGTGTGTGTGTGTGTGTGTGTGTGTGTGTGTGTGTGTGTGTGTGTGTGTGTGTGTGTGTGTGTGTGTGATGGGTAGGTTTAGGGGTTGGGTTGGTGTGTGTGTGGGTGTGATGGGTAGCTTTAGGGGTTGGGTTGGTGTGTGTGTGTGGGTGTGATGGGTAGGTTTAGGGGTTGGGTTGGTGTGTGTGTGTGGGTGTGATGGGTAGGTTTAGGGGTTGGGTTAGTGTGTGTGTGTGTGTGTGTGTCAGGTTAGTGTAAGGGGACAGAATATACAGTTTGTACATTATAAAAACCATTATTTCTATAGAGAGTTCACATAAAACATGAAAACACAACATCTACAGCCGGAGCGATAGAGTGATAGAATGAAAGAACGATAGATAGATAGATAGATAGAAAGATAGAAAGATAGGTAGAGCGATAGTGATAGAATGAAAGAACGATAGAAAGATAGATAGTTAGCAAGTCTATCTATTTCTCGTTCTATATTTGTCGTTCTGACGTTCGTTCTGTCCATTTAATGCATTCATCATCCAAAAACATTTTTCTCTCATCCATCAGTCTGTTGCTTGTTTTTCCTTATCTTTTAGTCTCCTCATCTTTCTTACTCTCTTTCTCTCTCTCTCTCTCTTTCTCAGTGTGTGTTTGCTCTAAACATTTACTGCCGCACAAAGGTCACGACACACCCATCCATTTATCTCTCTCTCTCTCCCGTTTCTCTTTTATCTCCTCCCGCCCCGTTCCCTCCGTTTCTCCGTCTGTGCCCTGCATTCGACAACATATCATTCCCGTAATTTCTTGGTTCCTCCCCTTTCATTAAATAAATCCCTCCATCTCCTGATTCCATTCATCACGCGTTCTCTCTCTCTCTCTCTCCGCTGAAACTCATTCAGAGATTGATTCTGCTCGCTGCTTTTAAGTGCTCAGATAAAGGTGTGTTAGGATAAAAGAGAAAAACCCTTTCCACTCCTTATTCTCTCCTGCAGCCTGAGGAGAAGAGCGGGAAACGATTAACTTCACCTCTCTACCTCTTTCTCTCCATCTATCACACACACACACACACACACACCTCATCCCCAAAGCTGTCAGTATTCCGCAGCTGATGAGGGCTAAAAGAGCTGGAAGGCAGCCAGGGCAGAGATAACACACACACACACACACACACATTCTGCAGACTCAGGCTGGGCGTCCAGTGAGCGAGAGGTTTCTTCCCGGCGGGAGAGAGGTTAAACTGGGATTGACTCGCCTCTGCTGGTCCCTGTTTGACTCCTGAACACACACACAGCGCTCCCTCAGTCGTTCCTTAAGAACCGTTTTGTCTCTTTAAAGTTCCAGAGTTGCTATAAGGTTCTTTGGATCTGTATTTCGGTCTCTGGTTTCTTTTGAAGTCGTCATGAAATGAAAGTTTGGTTACACTTCTAACCAATTCTCACTATTAACTACAACTTTTGCCTCAAAAAACTCATAATTACTGCGTATTAATAGTTAGTAAGGGAGTTGTTGAAGGAATAGGTCACTTAAAAATGAAAATTCTCAAACTCAAAAGAAGATATTTTTAAGAATGTATCGGTAACCAAACAGTTGATGGACCCCATTGACTTCCATAGTATTTATACATTTTTTCCTACAATGGGGTCCATCAACATATTCTTCAAGATATCTTCCTCAGAAGAGAGAAATTCATACAGGTTTGAAACAACTTGAAGATGAGTAAATGATTTTTCATTTTTTAAGTGAACTATTCCTTTAAGTTTAGGTACTGGGTGGGATTGAGGGATGTAGAATATGATCATGTAGAATAAGGCATTAATATGTGCTTCATAAGTAATATAATCCTAGTAATATGCATGATTATAAGCAGCTAGTTAATAGTGAGAATTGGACCCTAAAATGTTACCGAAAATTTCATCTGAACAATTTATCTGACATTGTTGAACATGTTTAATCAAAACGTCATCATAACTGGACCCTCCGGTGAAAACTTCTCTCTGGTGACGTTTGCAGGATTCTCCAATCATTCAGTCCTGTTAAACCCCGCCCCTTCATTTGCATGCACGTTTAAGTGCCACGCCCACACCTCAACAGCCAATCAACATCCGACACATAACAGCAAGTCCCCGCCCTACATTTTTTCATTTTGAATGTACACCACAACACGGAACAAAGGATCTTTCTCTACTTCCATTTCAACTAAAACCATTTAACTGAAATTAAATTCAATTGAAATATTAGATAAAAAACTTAAAGTCGCCCTGTGGTGAAAATGTCTATGTGGTGTTTTTAATAAGCTTTAAGACAAACTGTGTGTAAGTTCATAAGTGGACAGCATTGCTGAGTGTTTTCTCCTTAAAACTGCAGTGAACCAAAGACAGTCTCAAACACACGCTTTGAAATCGCTGGTGTTTCTGACGTCACAAACTACCTTGTAACCAATCAGATCAACGTGTGATCGTCAACCAGTGGATCTCTGAGCTGAGCGAGTGAGTGGAGGCGGGGCTCATTTGCATATTCATAGAACCACGCATACTAAATGAGGGTGTCGAGTTACATTCAAGATATTTTAAGGCATTAAGACTTTTTTTTTCAAGAAAAAAAACGTTTAAATATGTTATTTTGGTGGGATATAAAGTTTTAAGAGATAAAATGATTGACTACACGGGCACTTTAAACTAAAAGAAAATGAGAAATATTGCCTTGGCAACTAACTGAAATAAGTGCTAAAATTACTACCTGGAAATAAATAAAAACTCAAAGTAAAAAAAAAAAACCTAAACAGTAATATTTAAAACTAAAAATGACGAAAGCACTTAAGCAACTTATAATAAAACTGAAAAATAAAACATTAAAATGAAAGCTATTTAAAATATTAATAAATACTACTAAAATAAAACTGCTGTAAACACCTGAAATCTGATGCCACTAGTGGGGAAGAACTTAATGTTTCTCTGACTAAACTAATCAAACTAATTTTCTCAAACTAATCGCTTGATGTAAACGATTGAGCAGTTTCGGATCTGCTTGTACGATATTTACAAAAGCCAATAATCGAGAAAACAGATTTAAAATAAGCCTGCCCAATTCAAAGTCACACAATCAAAGTCAGGCTTGCATAAATACATGAATTAACGGCCAGTTAGATGCTTTTTCCAATGCTCCTGATGCTCTCGTAGACTCCAGTGGAGCACGCGCGTCTGCTGTCCTATCAGCATTGATCTCGACTGCACTAAAATCAGTCAATGATACAGGTGCTGTCGACTCCCAGTGGAGCGCCTGCGTACAGGACTC
Source organism: Rutilus rutilus (assembly GCA_021464565.1). Classification (NCBI taxonomy): domain Eukaryota; kingdom Metazoa; phylum Chordata; class Actinopteri; order Cypriniformes; family Leuciscidae; genus Rutilus; species Rutilus rutilus. Next base: position 38,278,694 of record JAJAQA010000008.1, read on the forward strand.
TGAGCCACTTTTCATGATTAATTGGAAAAGGTTTTAAGATCTCAATGGCCTCTTGAGTGCCGAGGTTTCTACAGTACTCAAAAATGCACTTTAAGTGTGTAAACAGGCTTGTAATGCTCGTCTGTGTTTGCATAGAGAGCATTTCTGCTCTACAACCCTTTTTGTTTCTGACTTGAATTGAACAAGCACCACTCAAACAGACGCGCACACGCGCACCAAGAGTTGAAGTTGAGGTACAGTCAAAGCAGAATGTTTTCAGACACCATCAACATATCTCACATTATCACAGTTTATTCGCTATAGTTTAGAAAACGGTAATAAAATATGACAAATCAGTTGATATTTGACTGGTTTTGTCCGTCCTTCTGTTAGACTGTCTCACACATGAATTATGTTGAATATCTGTCAGCTGTTAAATTGAACTACACAATTAGATAATACCAGTTTAGCTCAACCAGTGACCAAGCAATGCTTCATTTTGTTCAGTCTGTGTGTAAAAGCATTTGCAATAAAAGAAGAAACACTTCAGCAAAACATGATCAGCTCAAAGTGTCCCAATCATTTTTGCTCCCAAATTTTTATAGATTTTACTGGTAGTCACTGTATGAAGAATTTTAGGTATAATATGCCCTGAGTTTACTTTATTTTGCCCTCCTCGCTTACATTAATGAACTATAGTGTCCTGCACACACTAGTGAAAAAATATCAAAAATTATGTCTGGTGTCTGAATACATTTTTGGTTTGACTGTATATGCATGCACTGAATGAATGAAAGAGTTGCATTGTGTCATTAACACTGCATTAACACTGCATTAACAGAATAGCAAAAAATAATGACTGTTTTCAAACAGGTTTCCCTTCCTCATCTGCCATTGGTCAGTCAGACAGATAGTCCCGCCCTCAAACTCACTTCACTGGTTGATTCAGAGGTTGACATGCCACTCAAACAAATGCATCAGTGTTTCACTCTTCAGGAAATCACACTACCGATGACTAGAAACGGCAGCGACTCAATATACAAACTCCACTCGTTTTCTCTGACTATGTGACATAACGTTTGACACCTTTCACTCACAGGCATTGGTGACAGCAAAGCTGTTGGCCGTCTCGATGTTGTCGACATGTGGAACCAGGTTGAATGGGGCTTCCGTGGCGTTCGGACTCGTGTTGTGGAGAAATATGGCCAAGCGGAAAGCTGTGTATTCTTGATCCGTGTTTCTTATAAACAACCCACCTGGAAAGAGCGAGAGAAAGAAAGAATGAGGGACTGCAAAGAGAAAGAGGTGCTTATATTCTGTATTAATTTCTGCTTTACTTTCACTATAGAGTGCAAAAGTGCCTGCCGTTGCCGTTTCTATTTATTTCCCCCACAGAGTTTTTAAAATAGTCTTCATTAAAGAGTTATAAACCATAAATCAAGCCAATCAGCAACAAGGTGAATCACAACATTACAAACTTTAATTTGAAGCAAAAAAGTATTTGAAAATCGGACAAAAAGACAAAGGTACGAGACTGTGAACTTAACAGCTTTAGTGAGGGAAAGAACTACAATCCCATGATGCATTTAAAATGTTTATTATATATAAAACAAAGTAAGTTTATTGCAAACTATGCATATACAAACATTTCAGTATTTGAGAGCGATTAGATTGTCATTTGCAGTGCTTCATGGGAGTGGGCGGAGCTTGTTTCAACTCTCTGATTGGTGGAATTTTCTGTGCAGCATCATGGGTAATGTAGTTTTTCACCACGAATTCTGTGGTTAAACATGATAATTTTAAAACTAAGCTGAAATAATGTGGTCTGACGGCTTCAACAGAAGCAAATACCATCGATTAACAACATCGTAGCTCAAAGTAAAGCTGTCTTTAAAGATTTATAAGTTATAAGTTATATTGATAAGCTATGAATCATCATCTTGGCTCTTAAAGGGTTCAAATAAGTCTCTGATGTCCCCAGAGTGTGTGTGTGAAGTTTTAGCTCAAAATACCCCACAGATATATTTTATATAGCATGTTAAAATTGTCACTTTTTGAGGGTGAGCAAAAACACACCGTTTTTGTTTGTGTCCCTTTAAATGCAAATGAGCTGCTGCTCCCGGCACAGGGGGCGGAGCTTCAAGAGCTCATGTCCTTTTACCTCACACACACATGAACTGAAAATATATTCAAACCGGAGTCAGACAATGATGGAGAGACTCAAGAAGAAGTGACAACATGTAGAAGCAACAGGACATTTCTGAATGGTTAGTTGATGAATTTATGAAGTTTATGTGTAGTTATCTTCTAGTCATTGATTAGCATATTCTGTCTTGATAATCTATAAATCGTGTTCAGGGGGCGGGGTTTATGTAAATTCTAGGGTTGGTGATGTCACTAACCCGGGAGGAATGTGGTGTAGTCTCTACCAGCCGTTTGTTGTAGTCCTTAAAAAGCGATTCCTTTAAAAGCAAATATCTCCCTTTGCTCTGAACTTTGAGTGTCGTAACTTTGCAGATGTTGTTTATGCTCAAACAGCAACATTACACACTAACTAAAGTTAGAAAAGGGAAATCATAATCAACCACCCCTTTAAACCTCTTTTTAATAATCTTTTTGTTAATTGAAATAAAGCTGATTGAAATGAAACTGACTAAATGTTGCCTTGACAGCTAACAAGTTTAGGTTGAGGCACTACAATTACTCATTGTAAATACAATGAAAAAATATATACTTCTTTGAAACAATTCAGCTGGAAAAATTGAGAGGGAGAAAGAATAAGTGACTGCGAAAAGGAAATAAGAGAAAGAGGTGCTCATGTATCTTAAAGGAATACTTCACCCTAAACTGGAAAATTCTGTTATTGTTTACCTGTAGCACTTTGTTTTTCTTTCATTATAAATCTATAAAACCCCTTGGACGTAGCTCTAAAATCTCATTGCGTTTACATTCAGATATGGCACATGGACTCTACACACCACTGGCTCTCACGTGTTTTTGACTGTCAACCACCATCAATGCCGTCAAATCTTGATTCACCACATTGGAATGAACACATATGTGACCCTGGACCACTAAACCAGTCACATGGGTCAATTTTTGGAAATTGAGCTTTATACATCATCTGAAAGCTGAATAATTAAGCTTTCCATTGATGTGTGGTTTGTTATGATAGGACAATATTGGTCGAGATACAACTATTGTAAATCTGGATTCTGAGGGTGCAAAAAAATCAAAACATTGAGAAAATCTCCTTTAAAGTTGTTCATTTATGTTGGCGATTGTGCCGCATTCACTCACACAAATACATGTTTTATATATTTACGGTAGGAAATTTACTAAATATCTTCATGGAACATGATCTTTACTTAATATCCTCATGATTTTTGGCATAAAAGAAAAATGGATAATTTTGACCCATACAATGTATTGTTGGCTATTGCCACAGATATACCCGTGCGACTCGAGACTGGTGACGTGATCCAGGGTCTCATATGTGAATGAGATTTAAGACACTAATGAAAATGTTTCAGCAAATAACGATTTTGAATAACGATCAGCCAAATCAGTGAATTTGACCTTTTTTTAAATGAGGTCAGATTTTACTGTGGGTGTTAAAAGGATGAGACAACACAGCAAAGGTAAGGTCAGTAAAATCAGTGTATTTACAATATTCACGATGAAATTGGATTGCTGTTTTATGCATCTTATTAGTCCTCGTCTGCATTCGCTTTAATTGTGCAAAATACTAGGGGTGTAGCGGTTCATGCATTCGTCCCGAACCGTCACGATACGGACGCCATACAGTCAGATGATGAATACAGTCCGACACAGGCGATCCACACTCCAGTCCAGAAGGGGGCGCGTGCAGGACTGCAACGCTGTTTGCTAACCGCCACAACAGGAAAAAGAGCAGAAGAAGAAGAGACGATCCACGCACCAACCCAAAACTAGAGAATCAGAAGCAAGCAAGAGCTTGATAGTATAGCCAATACGCAGAGTTCAGATTCATTTTAGTGACGCGCTCCACAAACTTCACGGAAAGGAAACAAAAATGTTTCTTTTCTTAATTTTACAAAAGCACAATGTTTTGTCTTTGTCGTGAGTGTTCACAAATAAAAACAGACCCTTTACAGTTTCGAATGACGTCTTGCATGATTGCCATGTAAACGTACCGAACCGTGACTTGTGTGTACAGTTACGCCAGCGTGAACATTCTGCTAAACATCTCGTTTTGTGCCCCACAGATTAAAGAAAGCCATTCCGGTTTGGAACGACATGAAGGTGAGTTTAATGTTCATTTCTGGGTGAACGACCCCTTTAATCTTGGAAGTGAAGTGTGCTGAGGATGGCTTGTGTGGCCGTGTCACCAGAACAGGCACGTCTACACTTGGCACGGCCAGTTTCATCACATCCTCTCTAATTATTCTCTCTTTCTGATAGACATTTTGGCATCAAGTGCCGTTTGAGATCCCACAACGTGCTTTTATGTGTGAGGAACAACACAAGCATTGTGCATTTGCATTGCAGCGGTATGTAAATGTCATTAGGCATTGCGTGAAACTCTGAGAGCGCGCGCGCGCGTGTGTGTGTGTGTGTGTGTGTGTGTGTGTGTCCGTATTTAGCGTATTAACTTTATCGGCAGTGCTGTCAAAGGCGTGCAAGTCAGCGGCTGCATCTCATTATGGCGTGAGACTCTCCATCTCAATGAGCAATGCAGTGACTGAACACACACACACAAGACACATCCTGCAAAAGGAGAGGGAACTGTGTGTGTGTGTGTGTGTGAGGGGTGGCTGGGCATGCATAGTGGTTTGTTGATATTAATCAAATGTAGAGCTGCGAATCTGTAAAGTTTGATTGGGAAGAAGAGGTCATCCAGAATACTGCAGTGATGCCCTGAACTGAAGAGGAAAAGCGTCTTACACCACTGTCTTCATCATCATGACCACACACACACACACACACACACCAGCACAACTCATGCATGCTATAACCCCTTAGAAAACATTATATATAACAATTATACAATCATATAGTATCACATTTTAAGAAAAACAGCACCAGGTCAGGGCACTTTGTAGGGCCGTAACCACCAAAGGCATTGAGTGATGTGTCCATCCCCAAATTTTAAACTAATTGGAGGTTTTCACTGACCAAACTTTTATATTTGGTTCCCCGAAGTCCTTTGCTCATGCATCATTGGTTCTTTGGCTTGTAACTGGCAGCAGAACCCCAATTTGGTGCTGAAAAGCAGCTTTTTAGGGTCTAATAAGGTGAACAGAGCGAGAACACAAAGAGCCATTTCAGCACACGAGGTTAAGGTTGGTATGATTTTAAATAGTCTTTGACATCGCTATTTTTAGACTCATATCTCTGTATTTGTGTTGTATATTATTATGCACTACACTGTATCTGTTGCACTGCGATATTCCTCGTGGGATTATTAAAGTGTCTGTCGTGTTAGAAGTGTAACTCACCGATTTGGACACTGCTGGGAAAAGCCCCTTCACTGAGTCCCCACAGCAGCGGGAACAACACCAGGATCCGCATTCTGTCCGAATCAGAACAACCCGTCCGGACACATGGATGGATGGATAGATGGATGGATGGAGACGAGATTGCGTGACCGGACGGAAATGAAAAGAAATAAATGGATAATCTCGCAAAAGGGACTTTCAGCAATCCATCCTACTGGCAATCCGTGTGTTCCCCGCAGTATCCACTGGAGAGAGAAGAAGAATCTGTCCGGATGGATGAACGCGCGCGAGAGAGAGAGAGAGAGAGAGAAAGAGAGAGAAGGCGCGCGCGGGAAGGAGAGAGAGAGAGAGAGAGAGAGATGCGCGCGCTCACTCTGCGCTCTTTGCCTCAGAGGTCTTCGCTTTTTAGCTGTGTTTGCTAAGGCAAGTGACACGTCTATTTATTTAAACAAACCCCCTTACCATACCAATTCAACTTGGCACTTGGCGTGTAACTCGTTCCTCAAATCATCAGTCTTTACATGACTTTGGTAGGGGATTTCAATGTGCTGGACGAAAAATCCAACAGACTCACATATATCTACAGACTAAGACAACACAGAGACGCGAGACTTTTGACTGGAAGCAAAAGACATCATAGCAACGCCCTAGCGACCGCGTTCTGTTCCGTTCCAGTGCGTCTGTTTTTGAACGCAAGAACGCGTCCGGTTTGAACGCCCCTGAGGACTCGCGTGCGTTCTTTACGGATACAGAAACATGGTCTTCAGGGGTTAGTGCTCACTACTTCTCCCTCCTTCTGTTCTTTTCTCCTGCCTTTCTTTTGCGTGCAACACATATGAGCTATCCCATGTAGTGGAATAAAATGCTGTATAACAGTAGAACAGAAATGTGTGTGTAAACGCATATTTCATGCACATATGCATATAGTGTGTGTGTGTATATATAGGGTAAGATGGGGTTAGAACAAAATGTTAAATTATTCAAAGAGGCCAAAAGAACTAATATCAATATCAAAAGACTATATCACCTATTCTATTTAAAATTGAATTTTGAAAATTTAGTTGAATAACTGATGACAGACTAAGCAGAATCCCAGTAAAAGAGATTAAAAGAGACTCATTTTGAAAGGTAAAATTATTTTGTGACAGTATATAGGCATATACATTTAATTACAAGATATATAGCATAATAGTATGAACGCAAACTGAATGATTTCTCTCAACTAGGCTTTAATGAAAGCGAAGATGTCTGAAATGTACATCTAATTCATGGAAATACTGAATAGCAACCCCATTAATTACACTAATTATCAAATTTGAAAAATAACAACACACCACTCTGCCAATTCTGGGCGGCTCATCTTACCCCATGGGGTCTAATTTCATCTTTTTACTTCAAAATAAAAGCTATAACTTCTACTCCACAAATCAAAAAACATTGGTGTGTCCCTCATCAACAAACAGACACACAAAACTTTGATATTCAGCATGATACAATGTTATAGATCACTATTTTCCAGAGGAACAAAATTAGATCAAATAACCTCAAAACTGACTAAATCTCACAAATGTCGATATTCATATGAAATGACAAAATTCATCAAAAGTGCTGATTTTGTGTCATCTAATGGTCATCTTACCCTACATATGCATAGAATATAATACAGGACGTTTTACAGTGGACAGGTATGTAATGCAATGCAGTGTATGTTGTGTAAACACATCACAGTACAATAAGTAGTGTAAAGTATAGTATAAAACGGTATTTGTTCTAGGATGTTATGGCACAGGTAAAGAAGTCTCTCTCCTCTCATCTAATGACCTTATGACATAAAACTCTGCCAGAATATTTTAATGCACAGTCCATAAATCCGTCAGTTCTTTTCATCTGGATTAGTGTCTCCTCAGCGTTCACCTCTCTAAAAAGGTTTCCGTCCCCTCTCATATTTATATATTCTCCGGTTAATATATACGAGTTGCTGTCCCACTGCTTTATGAGGTTTGGCTCGTGGTCTCCACGTGTCTTATTGCCCATTCATAATCGTTACGGCCTCCGGTGGCGCTGACAGACGGATTGTGGAGCTCCCTCGGCTTCTTTACAGACTGAGACGAGAGAGACTCGTGTCTTGAAGGGTTTGTGAGATGGCTGGAATATGGCGAATGGCTGCTTTCATCTCTAAAAGCGATCAGAAAAGGTTCCCGACTGTGTTTTTAGAGTGTGTGTTGCTGTCCGTGGTGCTGAATGTTGGAAAGACGCCACCTGCTTTTCAAATATAATGAAAAACTGTAAATATGAGATGATAATATTATTGAATTAACTATATATTCTGAGTTTTGAAGCCTCAATTGTGATGATTCCCTTCTAAAAATGTTTTTTTTTTAAGTTGTGGTAACACTTTATTTTACAGTGTCCTTGTTACATGTACTTACCATAATAATAACAGTAAATTATGCATAATTATGCATAATTACATGCAACTAACCCTCAACCAAACCCTAATCCTACCCTAACCCTATAGTAAGTACATGTAGTTAATTAATATTACTCAGTACTTCAATATATAATTACACTGTACCAATGACACCTCAAAATAAAGTGTAACCAAAGTCACTTTTATGTTCACCAAGGCAGGATTTGTTTAATCAAAATATTGAATTAAAAATATAGTAAAATCAGCAAAATTATAAAATATTATTACAATTTAGAATAGCTGTTTTCTATGTGAATATACAGTAAAGTGTAATTTATTCCAGTGATCAAAGCTGTATTTTCAGCATCATTACTCCAGTCTTCAGTGTCACATGATCCTTCAGAAATCAGTCTAATATGCTGATTTGATGCTCAAGAAACATTTATGATTATTATCAATGTTGAAATAACAGTCTTTGATGAATAGAAAGTTCAAAAGGACAGTTTTTATTTGAAATATAATTTTTTTTGTAATAGTTTGTAGAAAACTAAAGCCAAAACTAATTCTAAATGTACAATAATACAGTTATTGTTACAAAGTTACAAAGTATTCTTCTAGTTACAATTAAAAAATTGCAGATTGTGCAGATTGAAACGAGTCGTCAGTAATTCAGTCTCACTTCCTGTTGCATACCGATGTAAGAATGTAACTAATTTGCATAAAGCCAGCCTGTGGTCTTGATTGGCTGAACAGCGTCTCTTAGCTCCGCCCTCAAACACTGTAGTTTATCTGAGACTGGAAGAGTTTGGTTCGTGTTGTTCGTGTGGAGAAGATGCTGTTTTCTGCTGACAAAGCAAATCCACTTTGATGAGATCGATACGGTAAAACCCACGCCATCGTCACTGTTCGCATCACTGTGTGTCAAGAGCTGAGGTTCAGATATGATAATGAGCGTTTGCTTTCTGACCAATCACAGCAGAGCAGCTCTCAGAGAGGCGGGGCTTAGAGAGACTGAATCTTCAAACGAACCATTTTTCTTTATGAGTAAATTAAGTTTTTTGACCTTGGATGCATGGAAACCAATTGTAGGAGAGTCCAAAAGTAAATCAGGAACCTTTAAAATAGCACAATAGAAGACCTTTAAAGTTAGAGTATGTGAGCACACATAACACACTCAACTTTTATTTAAAAAGATCAATGAAAAGTTGAATCCTCGTGATATAGGACCACTTGAGGTATTGTCGCGAGTCTCTCTCAGCTCTTGTGAAGTGGAGTTGTTGGGAGGAATTACTTTGATGACTCTCTCAGTGAGGTGTAATGACTCTTTCTCCCAATAATGGCCCTCCTGAGATGTTAGTAAAGAATTGGATGGATCTGATTTTAGGGGCATTTCTTCTCACCATGTAAACGACTGTTGAGCATGTATTTCATAGAGGGCGTGAGAGAATTGATGTGTGTGAAATCTCTCTCGCTCTATATCGGTGTGTTCCTCCACCCCGCCTCACCTCCTCCTTTAATGCTCGAAAACCAAGCGCTCCCAGAGAACGCTTACAAAGGATGAGCCGATCAATGGAGTCTGGAGGCACGAATTGGATCCCAGTGCCAGAGAAAAAGAGATTCAATTTATTGATTGGATCAAAAGTAACAAGAGCAATTGGTTCGGTTTCAACTTCATGAGAAACTCAACACAAAATAGCTTTTCGCTTGCTTTCCCAGGGGAAATGATTTTGCTCAGAGTTTGCAGTTTTGTAGCTCAGGAGGTTCTCGTTTATGTTTCGTTAGGTAGAAACTTGTAGTCTTAGAGGTTTCTCCGAAAATTACTTTGGTGACAGAATATTTGTCATACAGTAGGAGTATCAACCGTATAGCTACTCTTTAATGTTGTACAGAAGGTTTGACCAATCAGACGAAGAGGTTTCGTTCCAGTGCCGCCTACATGTGTGAATGCGATATTTAAGCCCTAAAAATGATTTGTAGACCACAAAGAAAAGGAGAAATCGAGACATAATCTCATTAAACAAAGATGTGCGGTGAAATTAAATAAATTAAATGAGTTCATTTCACTCAAATATTAATGAAAGTTCACTGTGCTTAATAGGAAAAAGTCACTTGAACTTTGGATTATGTTAAGCTCAAACTGAATGAGTTCTAGTTCCCAGCATGCTTTCTGTCAGACTGTTTAAGGAGAATGTTAAAGGTGTAGTAAGCGATTTCTGAGAAACACTGTTGAAAGTGGATTGGACCAAGCAACACACTTGTAGCCAATCAGCAGTAAGTGTCCACTCATGATGGGGGAGGAAAGAGAGTGAGCCAGTCAGCAGTAGGGGGTGTGTCCAGCCATGATGTGGGAGGAGAGAGTGAGCCAGTCAGCAGTAGGGGGCGTGTCCAGTCATGATGTGGGAGGAGAGAGTGAGCCAATCAGCAGTAGGGGGTGTGTCCAGCCATGATGTGGGAGGAGAGAGTGAGCCAATCATCAGTAGGGGGCGTGTCCACTCATGATGGGGAGGAGTGAGTGAGCCAATCAGCAGTAGGGGGTGTGTCCACTTATGATGGGGAGGAGAGAGTGAGCCAATCAGCAGTAGGGGGCGTGTCCACTCATGATGGGAAGGAGAGAGTGAGCCAATCAGCAGTAGGGGTTGTGTCCAGTCATGATGTGGGAGGAGAGAGTGAGCCAATCAGCAGTAGGGGGCGTGTCCACTCATGATGGGGAGGAGAGAGTGAGCCAATCAGCAGTAGGGGGCGTGTCCACTCATGATAGGGGAGGAGAGAGTGAGCCAATCAGCAGTAGGGGGCGTGTCCACTCATGATGGGGAGGAGAGAGTGAGCCAATCAGCAGTAGGGGGCGTGTCCACTCATGATAGGGGAGGAGAGAGTGAGCCAATCAGCAGTAGGGGGCATGTCCACTCATGATGGGGAGCAGTGAGAGTGAGCCAATCAGCAGTAGGGGGCGTGTCCACTCATGATGGGAAGGAGAGAGTGAGCCAATCAGCAGTAGGGGTTGTGTCCAGTCATGATGTGGGAGGAGAGAGTGAGCCAATCAGCAGTAGGGGGCGTGTCCACTCATGATGGGGAGGAGAGAGTGAGCCAATCAGCAGTAGGGGGTGTGTCCAGTCATGATGTTGGAGGAGAGAGAGGGAGATTTGAAGAAAGACTGTAGAAAGCGAGAGACCTGAGAGACATTACAAAAGAGAAAAGCTCAGAGAAATATCACTGGGAAATTAAGGGTTATGATCAGGTAAGAGCTTTAGGATCTGCGTTCATATTAGAGAAGCTTCCCAGCTCTAGAGAGGCCAAAGGCCTGAAAAGTTTGCAGTTTTGTCATCTGCCACTTTAAATGCTCAAGCTCTTTAATGCATAATGGATTCTGATTGGCTGTCAATATTTTTATCTTTCATCAGCTGGAAAAAAATCATTCTGAATGTGATTCCATCCATATAATTTCTTTGTATCGTTATAGTTGTGTTGTGGACTCTGCTATTCTTTTATATTTAGAACGATTTTTAGAACTATATCTTTTGGTTATTGGTTTATTATCTTTATGGTTATGATTATAGTTATCGTCCTTAGTGCGAACGGGCCTTGAGAGTGTGTGAACACACTGACACTGAAGCTCTCGTGTTTGTGTGGGTATTCAGCTCATGTCTTCACACGCGGGGCGCTGGAAGCTATAGCACGCAGCATCTGGGCGCTCATCTGCTTCTTAATGACATGCTAATGGCGTTAACGTGCTGCTTGCTGTGGGCACGAGTGTGTGTGTGTGTGTGTGTGTGTGTGTGTGTGTGTGTGTGTGTGTGTAGTTATATCAATAAAGCCTCACGGGCTGAAGAGCTCTACAGCTGAGCTCGTAACACAGTTCAGCCCAGTACATCTGTAAGTCCCGATGTTCTCCGATGATCCTGATTCAGGGCTCCTCCACTGTGACTAGACTTTATTTCCATCTTCAACTCGGAATTTCCCACTTCCTACTTAGAAATACCTACTTAGAATTTGAAATTATGAGTGTATGACCCTTGAGTGTATGGCCCAGAGTCAAGTTTCTGCTTTGAATGATCATAAAAAAAAAACTGTTTTGCAAACTGCATGTGTGTAAAACATGGTAAACAATCCTTTCTGTTGGTAACCGTACGCTCGCTAAACAAATTCATTGCACAACATCATCCTTGGCTATTTTGTTTGCTAGACTTCAGTGTTGATATATAGTTAACTAAAAATATGACTAAAACTGAAATAAAAATAAATTAAAGCTGAATAGAAATATATATATAAAAAAGCTATTAAAAAGGACAAAAGCACATAAAATGACTACAAAAAAAGATTAAAAGCACAAAATCAGATAATAAAATTACTGAAACTGAAATAAAAATAAATTAAAGCTATAAATAGAAATATTAAAAAGGACAAAAGCACATAATAAAATGACCAAAATGACTAAAACTGAAATAAAAATAAATGAAATAGAAATAGAAAAAAAATATTAAAGAGGACAAAAACATAATATTACTAAAACTGAAATACTAATAAATTAAAGCTAAATGGAAATATAAAAATTACAGTATATAACAAAATGACTAAAACTAAACTACAATGAAAACTGAAAATATAAGAGTAAAAGCTACTCATACTATGACAGTATGATATGTCACTAAAATCCGACTTGACAGTCGATGCTAATATGACTGTTTGTATTGTTGAATATCCCACATGGGCCCGGGATCAGATCCCTGTAAGGCGCACGCGAGCGGGACGGACTCCGGCGTGTGTGACGCTAGTGTGTAAGAGTGAGTAAGTGCAGGTGCTCATGAATATTCATCTCCCGGAGAGAAGGCCCCACTGTCTGAACATACACTCCATTAGCATGTAAAGACAAGCCTCATCAATAACACATGATCACATGATCACATCACATCACCGGGAAGTGTCCACACTGCTCTCTGTCATTCTGTCAGCGCTTCACCTTTATTGAGCGTCACTCCATCCATTACATCTGTGCTAGTTTCGTGTCTCTCACGCCTTACAGTAATCCTTTGATTTTGTGTCCTGAATCCCCATGAGAATACAGTGCTGAGACTGCAGTTAGTGTAGTATAAAACAGTTCTTAAACTTATGTAATGATGAATTATAATGCAAACTGTAAGTCATAAAGGAGTCAAAGACGCAGTTTTACGCAGTGATCAGGCGTGTAAATATATGCTTGGACAACAATTTGATTACAAGATTATTCATTGAAATTATAACTAAATTTGCTCACAATTGGTTCAAATATATTTGTTTTGATTTATTGTAAATATATGCTTTGGCATATAATAATAATAGTAATAATAATCATTTGTCGTCCAAATTTTTTTTTTTTTATAATATATATATATATATATATATATTGTTGTTGTTGTCAGCTCAGGTTCAATAAATAATATTAACAGAAATTTTGTATTTATTTAAACGTGTTAGTAAATGTTGAAATTAACATTATCTATGATTAATAAATGCTTTAGAAGTATTTTTCATTCTTCATTTTAACTAGTGAAATGTTAACTAATGGAATCTTATTGCACAATTGGTGCAAATCCTTTTTTATTAAGATTTATAATAGAAAGAATAATTATTTTTATTTTTATTAATATTTTTATTATTAGACATTTTATTTTATTTTTATTTTATTATTTTATTTATTTTTTTATTTTATTTATTTTATTTTTTTTTTATTTTTTTTTTATTTTTTTTTTTATTGTTAGTTCATGTTAGCTCGGGTCCATAAAATAATATGAACAGATACAACTTTTGATTTAAATAAAATATTACTAAATGTAGAACTTAACATTAACTACGATCAATAAGTATTTTTCATTGTTAGTTCATGTTAGTACACTAATGTTACCCAACGGAACAGCACTGTAAAGAGTTGCATTAGTTTATATGCCAGATGCGGTTTATGCAGTGTGCTACTAGAACTTTTCATACCTCCAAAAACTAATGAGATCACATCGGGACGGGAGAACGTGAACGCAGGGCTGCTTTCCAGCGAGCAGAAAGAAAGTTTAATGAGTAAAATCTGTGTTTGGTGTAATTACAGCTCGCTCCCCACAGACTCCCAGAAGCAGACAGAACATATGCTAACATCACTCTGTGTCTGTTTAAGGCAACCCAACAACACGGTCAGCAGAACCAGAGCCAGGCGTGTGGGATTAGCGTGCGTGAAATATGAAAGAGGAGAAATTAGAAAAGTGCAGCGTCGATATGAGGAATCTGAAGTCCTGCCAGAGCGCGAGAACGTTTTAATTATCCTTTTTTTTTTTATAGTGTTAGTTGTTGCACAGAAACATGACACTTCCAGCCTGAAACTCGCCGGCTCTTGGATGGAGAAGGTGTGTGTTGAAAGTGTGTTGTGCTCCTGCGGGTTTGTTCTGTGCTGAAGGTAAAAGAGAAATGCAGAAAGAACAGAGTCTTGCTCCTTTGATATTGTGTCCTGAATCCCCATGATAATACAGTGCTGAGACTGCAGTTAGTGTAGTATAAAACAGTTCTTAAACGTATGAAGCTGTTGGTGAAGTAATGATGAATTATGATGCAAAGTCATAAAGGAGTCTGTCGTATAAAGACGCAGTTTTACGCAGCGATTAGGCGTGTAAATATATGCTTGGACAACAATTTGATTACAAATAGATTATTCATTCAAACTAAATTTGTTCACAATTGGTCACAAGATTTTTTTTTTTAATCTATTTTATTATTTATAATAATAATGATGATTGTTATAATTTTTTTTATAATTTTTAATGGGTAAAATGTCTTCCAAATTCTGATTTATTATTTATTTATTTATTATTATTATTAATTTTTTATATATATATATTTTTTTTGTACGTTTGATTGTCCCTCCAGATTTTTATATTATTTGATCAAAAATAAATAAGAGTAACATTTACATTTGAGTTTTCACCATAAATTTGGAAAAATCTAAATCAATCAAAATTGTTTTATTTTATTTTATTTTATTTTATTTTATTTTATTTATTTTATTTTATTTTATTTTATTTTATTTTATTTTATTTTATTTTATTTATTTATTCATTTATTTATTTTATTTATTTTATTTATTTATTTCATTTTATTTTATTTTTTTATTTTATTTTTTTATTTTTTTATTTTATTTTATTTTATTTTTTTTATTTTTTTATTTTACTTATTTTATTTTATTTATTTTACTTATTTTACTTATTTTATTTTATTTATTTTACTTATTTTTCTATTTTATTTATTTTACTTATTTTATTTATTTCTATTTTATTTATTTTATTTATTTTATTTATTTTATTTTATTTATTTTACTTATTTTATTTATTTTATTTATTTTATTTATTTTATTTATTTCATTTATTTTACTTATTTTATTTATTTTACTTATTTTATTTTATTTATTTTATTTTACTTATTTTATTTTATTTATTTTACTTTTTTTATATTATTATTTTATTTATTTATTTATTTATTTTTATTATTCTGTTTATTCTGTTTATTAAATTCCATAACTGCTACAAATTTTATTGTCAGATCAATACATACATTAATGCGTTTTTTTACACCTCTAAAATTTGTGTTAAATACCAATGCATGTCTTTTTGTGTACTCAGAAAAGTACACACTTTTAGTGCACAGTAAAGATGACACACACTGAAGTTTCCATCAAGGGTGGTCACATAGGAGATGTTTGCCAGGACATTGCAACACACACACACACACACACACTCACACAGGCATTGATTGATCAATGAGAACATCATACAGTCAGATCCATTGGCCGTATTCCTGCTTGTATCCCGGCTCTTTCCTCACTCCAAACCTGGATCTCATGCGCTCTCATCCACAGTGGCTTTCTTTAGCGCCGGGATGCGGATCGGGAACTGTCTGGGTTTGTCATGAAGACGGTCTTTATGCTCTTCTGCGATGTTTTCCGTGCACAGCGGCTCAGCTTTAAGTATGCATGATGAAGCCAGAACCATGAAGGAGAAGAGGAAGACAGGATGAAGAGCGGATGAATAATTGATTGGCGTTTGGCAGCCCGAGGCTCAGGCATGCTGTGCCATTCTGTGGTG
>JAJAQA010000008.1:38299652-38309652 GCA_021464565.1 Rutilus rutilus
TGTGCTCATGTGCATTTATTTGATCAAAAATACAGTAAAAATTGTGAAATATTATTATAATTTAAAATAACTGTTTTTCTATATATATTATATATGTGAATATATAGTAAAGTGTAATTTATTCCTGTGATTTTTCAGCATCATTACTCCAGTCTTCAGTGTCACATGATCCTTCAGAAATCACGATAATATGATGATTTGATGCTCAAGAAACATTTATGATTATTATCAGTGTTGAGAACAGTTGTGCTGCTTCATATTTCTGTGGAAACCTTGATCCATTTTATTTTTCAGGATAAAAAAATAAAAATAAAATAAAAACAGCATTTATTTGAAATAGAAATATTTTTGATCAATTTAATGCCCCCTTAAATAAAATAAAAAAATATTATTGAACCCAAACTTTTGAACTGTAGTGTACTGTATGTATCTCTGATAGTGATCAGCAATATATGCTGGATACCCGAATATTCGTCCAGAAAAGAAAAGAATTAAACTAGTAAACTAGGCTTGTCAATGTTAAACTTACACGCTTTACTGCAAATAATTCACGGCTGTGCTGTTTCTGATGACGCATGAGAAACACGTCCACCAGTGTCAGAGCTCATCACCTAGCCTGACCCAGTGTGTACAGAAACTACATCTGGAATAGAGAACGTTAGGGGTTCTTAGCACATGAATGGCTTGTTCAAAACACCTAAATGTTTTTATGGAAATCCTTTTGGCAGTAATTTACTTTCATATTTGTGTGTGTGTGTGTGTGTGTGTGTGTGTGTGTGTGTGTGTGTGTGTGTGTGTGTGTGTGTGTGTGTGTGTGTGTGTGTGTGTGTGTGTGTGTGTGCGTGCGTGCGTGCGTGCGTGCGTGCGTGTGTGTGTGTGTATGTGAATCGTCAGGCATCTGTCCACCTGACGAGCGTTCCCTCCTGCATTGTTTGACATGCTCAGCCTGCTGCCGAAAGACCACCAGAGACCCTGCAGTCGTGTGCGTTTGCTCGCCGAAGAATAGCGCTATTTTAAGACTCGGCACGCAACGCTTAAGGCCATTGTGTCTGATTCTATTTATCCCATTCAGGAGTGTGTGTGGGTTAATAATCGGAGAGCCCACGCTAACATGAGTACATTGTGTTTGTTTGTTGATGTGTTTAAAGGGACAGTTCAGCCACAAATGATCATTCTGTCATCACTTGCTCGCCCTCATGTTGCTCCAGAACCTGCATGACTTTCTTTCTTCTGTGAGACACAAAAGGATATTCATATTCTCTCAAATCATAAGCTCTCAAATCTCATGCTCATATTCACCAGTAATACACCATAAAAATGTTATCTTACCAGGAAGATTTCTTCCAACAAGCATTAACATACATAGTGCATACAAATGTGTGTGTGTGTGTGTGTGTGTTTGTGTGTGTGTGTGTGTGTGTATATATATATATATATGTTTACAAGGCCTGAAACTAACTTATATATATATACACTCACCTAAAGGATTATTAGGAACACCATACTAATAGTAGTAGTAGTAGTAGTATACTTTTATTGTCCTCGAAAGGAAATTTGTTGTGGACTACATGTTGCTGCATAAACATATAAGAAAGACAATTGAGTTAAGACATTACAAATTTAAAAAATAATAATACTGTGTTTGACCCCCTTTCGCCTTCAGAACTGCCTTAATTCTACGTGGCATTGATTCAACAAGGTGCTGAAAGCATTCTTTAGAAATGTTGGCCCATATTGATAGGATAGCATCTTGCAGTTGATGGAGATTTGTGGGATGCACATCCAGGGCACGAAGCTCCCGTTCCACCACATCCCAAAGATGCTCTATTGGGTTGAGATCTGTTGACTGTGGGGGCCATTTTAGTACAGTGAACTCATTGTCATGTTCAAGAAACCAATTTGAAATGATTCGAGCTTTGTGACATGGTGCATTATCCTGCTGGAAGTAGCCATTGGGTACATGGTGGTCATATAGGGATGGACATGGTCAGAAACAATGCTCAGGTAGGCCGTGGCATTTAAACGATGCCCAATTGGCACTAAGGGGCCTAAAGTGTGCCAAGAAAACATCCCCCACACCATTACACCACCACCACCAGCCTGCACAGTGGTAACAAGGCATGATGGATCCATGTTCTCATTCTGTTTACGCCAAATTCTGACTCTACCATCTGAATGTCTCAACAGAAATCGAGACTCATCAGACCAGGCAACATTTTTCCAGTCTTCAACTGTCCAATTTTGGTGAGCTCGTGCAAATTGTAGCCTCTTTTTCCTATTTGTAGTGGAGATGAGTGGTACCCGGTGGGGTCTTCTGCTGTTGTAGCCCATCCGCCTCAAGGTTGTGCGTGTTGTGGCTTCACAAATGCTTTGCTGCATACCTCGGTTGTAACGAGTGGTTATTTCAGTCAAAGTTGCTCTTCTATCAGCTTGAATCAGTCGGCCCATTCTCCTCTGACCTCTAGCATCAACAAGGCATTTTCGCCCACAGGACTGCCGCATACTGGATGTTTTTCCCTTTTCACACCATTCTTTGTAAACCCTAGAAATGGTTGTGCGTGAAAATCCCAGTAACTGAGCAGATTGTGAAATACTCAGACCGGCCCGTCTGGCACCAACAACCATGCCACGCTCAAAATTGCTTAAATCACCTTTCTTTCCCATTCTGACATTCAGTTTGGAGTTCAGGAGATTGTCTTGACCAGGACCACACCCCTAAATGCACTGAAGCAACTGCCATGTGATTGGTTGATTAGATAATTGCATTAATGAGAAATTGAACAGGTGTTCCTAATAATCCTTTAGGTGAGTGTATGTTTACAAGGCCTAAAACTAACTTATATATATATATATATATATATATATATATATATATATATATATATATATATGTTTACAAGGCCTAAAACTAACTTATATATATATATATATATATATATATATATATATATATATATATATGTTTACAAGGCCTAAAACTAACTTATATATATATATATATATATGTTTACAAGGCCTAAAACTAACTTATATATATATATATATATGTTTACAAGGACTAAAACTAACTTATATATATATATATATGTTTACAAGGCCTAAAACTAACTTATATATATATATATATATATATATATATATATATATATATATATATATATATATATATGTATATGTATGTTTACAAGGCCTAAAACTAACTTATATATATATATATATATATATATATATATGTTTACAAGGCCTAAAACTAACTTATATGTTTACAAGGCCTAAAACTAACTTATATGTTTACAAGGCCTAAAACTAACTTATATATATATATATATATATATATGTTTACAAGGCCTAAAACTAACTTATATATATATATATATATATATATATGTATGTTTACAAGGCCTAAAACTAACTTATATATATATATATATATATGTTTACAAGGCCTAAAACCAACTTATATATATATATATATATATATATATATATATATATGTGTGTTATATATACACACATATATATATATGTGTGTTTACAAGGCCTAAAACTAACTTATATATATATATGTTTACAAGGCCTAAAACTAACTTATATATATATATATATGTTTACAAGGCCTAAAACTAACTTATATATATATATATATGTATGTTTACAAGGCCTAAAACTAACTTATATATATATATATATATGTTTACAAGGCCTAAAACTAACTTATATATATATATATATGTTTACAAGGCCTAAAACTAACTTATATATATATATATATATGTTTACAAGGCCTAAAACTAACTTATATATATATATATATATACAGTGTGTGCAGAATTATTAGGCACGTTGATTTTCTGATCATATTTTATTTCCAGGAACATTTTGCCAATTCCAAACCATATTAATCTTAATAACTACTATTAATTTTGTATTTAATCATGTATAAGTGATATATAATTGTTCATGAAGGCTGGAAATGAAAAATGTCTTATTTTCAGGTGTGCAGAATTATTAGGCAAGTTTTCTTTTACAGATAAAATAAGCCAAAAAAGAGATTTAACAAAGACTGAAAAGTCAAAAATATTAAATCCCCATGAGAAGAATGCAATACTAATGCAATACTAGAGATTGCAGTTAAGGCATGACCATTGGACAGTGAAATGCTCATTGGGTCAGCAGGGTCAGACAAAAACAGGTGGAGAAGAAAAAACACATGTTAACTGCAAAAGAATGAAGAATTAAGGTGAAGAATTAAGTGTGAAACCATCAGGAACCCTTTAGTCTCCAGCGCCACCATTTTCCAGAACTGCAACCTACCTGGAGTCTCCAGAAGAGCAAGGTGTCAGGGTCTCAGAGACTTGGATAGGCTTTATAGACAGACAGATTGAGAGTGACTCTTGAAGGACATTCATCTTCCAGAATACATTTTAATATGTTTTGGGAGTTAATTTTTAGTCCATCTCTGCAAAACGGACTTCAGGGTAGGAGATGGACTAAAAATAAACTCACAAAACATATTAAAACGTATTCTGGAAGATGAATTCTTCAAACAGTGGTAGAAGAGGATCTGGTGCTGGTCCTTCAAGAGTCACTCTCAATCTGTCTGTCTATAAAGCCTATAAAAAAAACAGTCTTCATGTATTTAACAACACTTCAGCTTGTGACTCTTATTAAGAGGGGGTCATTTTTTAGGATTCTTTGCCTAACCCAAGTCTCTGAGACCCTGACACCTTGCTCTTCTGGAGACTCCAGGTAGGTTGCAGTTCTGGAAAATGGTGGCGCTGGAGACTAAAGGGTTCCTGATGGTTTCACACTTAATTCTTCACCTTAATTCTTCATTCTTTTGCAGTTAACATGTGTTTTTTCTTCTCCACCTGTTTTTGTCTGACCCTGCTGACCCAATGAGCATTTCACTGTCCAATGGTCATGCCTTAACTGCAATCTCTAGTATTGCATTAGTATTGCATTCTTCTCATGGGGATTTAATATTTTTGACTTTTCAGTCTTTGTTAAATCTCTTTTTTGGCTTATTTTATCTGTAAAAGAAAACTTGCCTAATAATTCTGCACACCTGAAAATAAGACATTTTTCATTTCCAGCCTTCATGAACAATTATATATCACTTATACATGATTAAATACAAAATTAATAGTAGTTATTAAGATTAATATGGTTTGGAATTGGCAAAATGTTCCTGGAAATAAAATATGATCAGAAAATCAACATGCCTAATAATTCTGCACACACTGTATATATATATATATATATATATATATATATATATATATATATATATATATATATATATATATATATATATATATATATATATGTATATATGTATGTATGTTTACAAGGCCTAAAACTAACTTATATATATATATGTTTACAAGGCCTAAAACTAACTTATATATATATATGTTTACAAGGCCTAAAACTAACTTATATATATATATATATATATATATATATATATATATATATATATATATATGTTTACAAGGCCTAAAACTAACTTATATGTTTACAAGGCCTAAAACTAACTTATATATATATATATATATATATGTTTACAAGGCCTAAAACTAACTTATATATATATATATATATGTTTACAAGGCCTAAAACTAACTTATATATATATATATGTTTACAAGGCCTAAAACTAACTTATATATATATATATATATATATATATTATATATATGTTTACAAGGCCTAAAACTAACTTATACATATATATATATATATATATATATATATGTTTACAAGGCCTAAAACTAACTTATATATATATATATGTTTACAAGGCCTAAAACTAACTTTTTGCCTTTTTTACTTAAGTATTTTTTACTGGCCATGAAACTCACAATTCTCTATTGCAATTTCAATACCACAGCTAAAACTACTAGCCTAATATACATTTAAAACATTATTAAAGACAAGTAAACAGTCGGAATTAAAATGAGAACAAATAAAAATTACAAGCAAAAGCACAGAATAATTACAATATAACAAAGATACAAATGAAATAATCAGGGCTTTTGAGGTTTTTCCTAACAGTATTTTTCAGGAACAGAAATGTAATAAAGTAAGCAAATGTAAAATAACACTGCATATTCCTCACTAAATATCTGTATTAATGAATCCTTATTAAAGTTACAGAGGTTATTCAGTCAAGAGCAGTGAGTGATTTTTTTTCTTTGTCCTATGTTTTATAAATAACATTAAAAACACACATTAGCAGGAATATTAGGCTGCTGTCACTTTAAGAGCGAATGCACGGATCTAATACACTGATACACGTCCGTTTACTTTCTCAACTGTTCACAGTCACTCAAGACATAACCGACCATGTTTACTAGGTTACTCGTTTTGTTTTTGACATAATTGTGTGTGCTTTTGTCCGCTCGAGTGCAAGAAGACATGGAAGTAACGTATTATTTTTACATTTATAACAAAATATCTAAGTTACTTTTTCTTCCCATTATTTGAATGGCAGCTCTTCTCTCCCCACGTTGGGAGAAATCAGGAGTAAGGTGCGTATACTTTATGGATTTAATCTCACTTTATTAACCGATATCTTTGCAGCTGACCTTCGATGATCCAGTTCAACCTTACTAATAAGATACAATTACTTTAGATAAACATCACATTTGTTTTTATTTTATTTGTTCTTTGTATTGCTGAAGTAAGAGTTTCTTCTGCGTTCCAGAATAGAGCTTTTAGTGTGAAAGACCTTTACTTTTGCCAAAAATATCACTTTTTTGTTGTTATTAAAAAACAAGCAAACCCAGTCCAGGTGAGAAAAAGTAACGCAAAAGTAATGTAACGCATTACTTTCCATAAAAAGTAACTAAGTAATGCTAGTT
Source organism: Rutilus rutilus (assembly GCA_021464565.1). NCBI lineage: Eukaryota > Metazoa > Chordata > Actinopteri > Cypriniformes > Leuciscidae > Rutilus > Rutilus rutilus. Next base: position 38,306,522 of record JAJAQA010000008.1, read on the forward strand.
ACTTTTTAAACGGAGAAACGCAACACATTACTTTTAAAAGTAACTTTCGCCAACACTGATTATTAGTAATAATTATCTATATATTTGAATGAAATATTCAATTTAACCTTCATGCCAGGAAAATTACAGAATGAAAGAAGTATTATAAAAGGGTTGAACGGTCCCTTTAAACCCTCCACAAAGTTCTGATGACTTTATTAGGCATGTTTTATAATCATAAATCATTTCTGGATTAAAATCAGCCTTTAAGAACGTTGCAGAAGTGGAAGGACACATTTCAGGAACATTAAGCAATGTTTAGCAGGCGTGACGTCCTCACAGGAGGATATAACGGATGGAGACGCTGAACACACACACACACACACTCTTACACTTACGTGTGTGTGTGTGTGTGTGTGTGTGTGTGTGTGTGTGTGTGTGTGTTGTTTTGGCAGGCGTGTGTGAGATGGATGGAGCTGAAGAAAATAATCTCGCAAATGGAACTTCAGAGGAAATTTGAGGTGCTTTTTGGACACATTTTGTGCGTATTTTCGTCTTCTGGTATATTTCATTAGTGGATGAATCTCACCAAAACATGTCCAGGTCATATTTCACCCCCGAAATCAAAAGACAAAATAAGAATTAATATTTTGGATATGGGGGAAAAAATTTCTGTCAGAATAAGATTTTTTGCATTGCAACATTATTTTATAATGATGATTAAACACATTCCCTCCAAAAAAAATCCCATTACTGTAATGTGGCCTGACGTCTTGCTTTGGGGTTTTTCCTCATTAGATTCTTATTAATTTAATGCAATAACTTACTTTTTTTTCCACATTTTACTGGGGCGATGTTGTCGCTCTTCTTTTTAATACCTCAGCTGTTTCTTCTAGACATCAATGAGATTAAATGGAGAATAAAATGTGACTTTTGCTTCTCAGAAGGTCTTTAAAAGACTGTGTAGTGTATAGCTATGTAAGGGATCATGTAAGGCGAGGCGGTTGTTGAGCGAGGCTACCTACCAAATAAATCAATAATTTGACACAAAATATTGATTTTAAAAGGAGTTTATTGATTTAAAAACGATTGTATTGCTTCCGCTAAAGAAAATAGTCCGTTCCGTCTCTACGGTTAGACTCCTGCGTCCATAGCAACGCTCTGTTTTTCATGGCAACGGTGTGTTATACTTCCCAGCGGTCTTATATCAAGAAATAATAACACACCGCATTTCTACATTAGAATTCAACCAAGCCATGTAATAAATAATATTCACAAAAACTGTAATATTATCTTAATGTCACTAAAATATTAAAGTAACACTGGTCTGAACACAGTAATAAAACATTACACAATCAGTAATGCTTCGATCTCAGCAGCCAATTAGATCGCTTTGTCTCTTATTAATTATTCACGGAGACCAAAGGGTGGTATTTTGTCTCTGCATGTTTGGTTATTCAGTCAATAAGTCATGTTTCTCCATTACTTAAAATCATCAAAATAATTTCAGCTTCATTTCTTAAGTTATAAAACATTAAACTATAGCCGAAATGTAACACAATGATTTGAATGACTTGTAGAGGCAATTTGATTAAGGCAGCAACTGAACTTACTGTACATTTTTAAGATGAATTATTACATATTTTTTTCTCAATATGAACTCAAGCATTTCTCATCAAATTCTTTGAGCTGCCTGTTATCCGCTTTCTTTTTTACAGCAGTGCAATCTCACCGTATACAGTAGTACATCAGCCATGTTGTCTCATATGTTTCTATTTTCATTTCTCCACAGAACTTCAGAGACTGTTGGGAAGGCAATGAGCTTTAAGATGTTCCTCTGGGTTTCCATTACCATCCCATCAGCCTCTTGCAGATCTCTCTCTCTCTCTCTCTCTCTCTCTCTCTCTGGTGATGTTTCAGGTCAGTGAACATCAGCTGTAAGCATTCCTGTGAGAATAATAACATATCGTACATGATCATAGCACACCACTCAGTCATGACATGAGCTTGATTTGCGACTCAATCTAACACACGTCTCCATAACATGATCTAGAACAGCTCATATATATATATATCATATATATCTCATATTAATGCACTCATAATTATGTCATTGGTGCACTGAGCTAATGATATTCGCATTAGCAGTGGAGAAAGTGTGTTTTCTTAATTTCAGTAGAATGAAATCTCATTAATGCCTGTGTTTTCTTCAAGTGCCCCAGTTATGCTATTTTAAAGGCTCCTAGTTTTGTTTTGGACTCTCGTACAGTAGTCAAAAAACACTTTAATTTTCTCATAATATTCATTTCAGCATCAGCTCTTTTCTCTCAGTGTCTGAAACGGTTAGTTTGAAGATTCAGTCTCTCTAAGCCCCGCCCCTCTGAGAGCTGCTCTGCTCTGATTGGTCAGAAAGCAAACACTCATTATCATATCTGAACCTCAGCTCTTGACACACAGTGATGCGAACAGTGGCGATGGCGTGGGTTTTACCGTATCAATCTCATCAAAGTGGATTTGCTTTGTCAGCAGAAAACAGCGTCTTCTCCACACGAACAACACGAACCAAACTCTTCCAGTCTCAGATAAACTACAGTGTTTGAGGGCGGAGCTAAGAGACGCTGTTCAGCCAATCAAGACCACAGGCTGACATTATGCTAATTAGTTACAAACCTAAGTATTTTCAACAGGGAGTGAGACTGAATTACTGACGACTCGTTTCAGTTCAGAATCACTTCTTTCTTTTAGGAGACAAAAACTACATTAATCTGCACTTTGATCTTAAAAACTCTTGACCTTTTACATTCACAAACACCTCTATTACACACTACATGAAATTCATATTCGTATTTTAGTTTTTTAAGCTCTATGTTCTCACTTCATACTTTGATAATTCAACAAAATAAATCAGAGAACTCAATTAAGGTATCAGTGATGAAAGCTTGCAGATTTTCCTCGGGCCGTTTGAGTCCTGCTTGTGTTTTCCCAGATCTCAGCAGCCAATCAGATCGCTCCGTCTCTTGATGTGTGAAAACCAGCGTTATTAATTATTCACGGAGACCAAAGGGTGGTATTTTGTCTCTGCATGTTATGGTTGACTGAGTTGTGAAGATTGTTTGTGTTTGATTATGGCACAAACCAGTTTTCTGGGAACT
>JAJAQA010000008.1:38314652-38364652 GCA_021464565.1 Rutilus rutilus
TTCTCTGCATAAGACACAACAATCGGACATAAAGTCACATGTTTGCCATTTCAAAACACTGCCATTCAAAATAACACTACATGAGCTGATTGGCCGATACACGAGTTAACACTTCAATCTTTTTCAGTTTACTATTTTTTTTGTGAGCATATATTTGTTCAGTCCAATGTAAATATATCTGTTTGGACTTGTTTGGCGAAAAATAGGGAGAGGAGGAAGAGTGTGTGTGTAAGCGGGAGAGGAGGAAGAGTGTGTGTGTAAGAGGAAGAGGAGGAAGAGTGTGTGTGTAAGAGGGAGAGGAGGAAGAGTGTGTGTGTAAGAGGGAGAGGAGGAAGAGTGTGTGTGTAAGAGGAAGAGGAGGAAGAGTGTGTGTGTAAGAGGAAGAGGAGGAAGAGTGTGTGTGTAAGAGGAAGAGGAGGAAGAGTGTGTGTGTAAGAGGAAGAGGAAGAAGAGTGTGTGTGTAAGAGGAAGAGGAGGAAGAGTGTGTGTGTAAGAGGGAGAGGAGGAAGAGTGTGTGTGTAAGAGGGAGAGGAGGAAGAGTGTGTGATTAAGAGTGAACGAGGAGGAAGAGTGTGTGTAAGAGGGAGAGGAGGAAGAGTGTGTGTGTAAGAGGAAGAGGAAGAAGAGTGTGTGTGTAAGAGGGAGAGGAGGAAGAGTGTGTGTGTAAGAGGGAGAGGAGGAAGAGTGTGTGATTAAGAGTGAACGAGGAGGAAGAGTGTGTGTAAGAGGGAGAGGAGGAAGAGTGTGTGTAAGAGGGAGAGGAGGAAGAGTGTGTGTGTAAGAGGGAGAGGAGGAAGAGTGTGTGTGTAAGAGGGAGAGGAGGAAGAGTGTGTGTGTAAGAGGAAGAGGAGGAAGAGTGTGTGTGTGTAAGAGGGAGAGGAGGAAGAGTGTGTGTTTAAGAGGAAGAGGAGGAAGAGTGTGTGTGTAAGAGGGAGAGGAGGAAGAGTGTGTGTTTAAGAGTTAGAGGAGGAAGAGTGTGTGTGTAAGAGTGAACGAGGAGGAAGAGTGTGTGTGTGAGAGGGAGAAGAGGAAGAGTGTGTGTGTAAGAGTGAACGAGGAGGAAGAGTGTGTGTGTGTAAGAGGGAGAGGAGGAAGAGTGTGTGTGTAAGAGTGAGAGGAGGAAAAGTGTGTGTGTAAGAGGAAGAGGAGGAAGAGTGTGTGTGTAAGAGTGAGAGGAGGAAGAGTGTGTGTGTAAGAGTGAACGAGGAGGAAGAGTGTGTGTGTGTAAGAGGGAGAGGAGGAAGAGTGTGTGTGTGAGAGGGAGAAGAGGAAGAGTGTGTGTGTAAGAGTGAACGAGGAGGAAGAGTGTGTGTGTGTAAGAGGGAGAAGAGGAAGAGTGTGTGTGTAAGAGTGAGAGGAGGAAAAGTGTGTGTGTAAGAGGAAGAGGAGGAAGAGTGTGTGTGTAAGAGTGAGAGGAGGAAGAGTGTGTGTAAGAGTGAACGAGGAGGAAGAGTGTGTGTGTGTAAGAGGGAGAGGAGGAAGAGTGTGTGTGTAAGAGGGAGAGGAGGAAGAGTGTGTGTAAGAGGGAGAGGAGGAAGAGTGTGTGTGTAAGAGGGAGAGGAGGAAGAGTGTGTGTGTAAGAGGAAGAGGAAGAAGAGTGTGTAAGAGGGAGAGGAGGAAGAGTGTGTGTGTAAGAGGGAGAGGTGGAAGAGTGTGTGTGTAAGAGGAAGAGGAAGAAGAGTGTGTGTGTAAGAGGGAGAGGAGGAAGAGTGTGTGTGTAAGAGGGAGAGGAGGAAGAGTGTGTGTGTAAGAGGAAGAGGAGGAAGAGTGTGTGATTAAGAGTGAACGAGGAGGAAGAGTGTGTGTGTAAGAGGGAGAGGAGGAAGAGTGTGTGTAAGAGGGAGAGGAGGAAGAGTGTGTGTGTAAGAGGGAGAGGAGGAAGAGTGTGTGTGTAAGAGGAAGAGGAGGAAGAGTGTGTGATTAAGAGTGAACGAGGAGGAAGAGTGTGTGTAAGGGAGAGGAGGAAGAGTGTGTGTAAGAGGGAGAGGAGGAAGAGTGTGTGTGTAAGAGGGAGAGGAGGAAGAGTGTGTGTGTAAAAGGAAGAGGAAGAAGAGTGTGTAAGAGGGAGAGGAGGAAGAGTGTGTGTGTAAGAGGAAGAGGAAGAAGAGTGTGTGTGTAAGAGGGAGAGGAGGAAGAGTGTGTGTGTAAGAGGGAGAGGAGGAAGAGTGTGTGTTAGCGTGAACGAGGAGGAAGAGTGTGTGTGTGTGTGTGTAAGAGGGAGAGGCGGAAGAGTGTGTGTGTAAGAGTGAACGAGGAGGAAGAGTGTGTGTGTAAGAGGAAGAGGAGGAAGAGTGTGTGTGTAAGAGTGAACGAGGAGGAAGAGTGTGTGTGTAAGAGGGAGAGGAGGAAGAGTGTGTGTGTGTAAGAGGGAGAGGTGGAAGAGTGTGTGTGTAAGAGGAAGAGGAGGAAGAGTGTGTGTGTGAGAGGGAGAGGAGGAAGAGTGTGTGTGTAAGAGGGAGAGGAGGAAGAGTGTGTGTGTGTAAGAGGGAGAGGTGGAAGAGTGTGTGTGTGTGTAAGAGAGAATCCCGCAGTCGAGCACGGATAAGGTGTTGGAGAAATGATTTGAATGTGAGTGATTTCACTATTCGAGAAGTGTAATAAAAAATAGTGTGCTTATGTTGCCTAGGTAGACGGCTCTCTAGGGATTATGATGAAGCCATCTTTCATCCCTCATCTGTCTTTGACTCGTCGTCTGTATGAAAGTGTGTCACGCTCCTGTGAGGAATTAACCAGAGCCGCTCGTGTTGCAGGAGATTGTGATCAGTGCGCTTCGTTTGTGCTTTCATCTTCTGAGAGAGACGAGATGTTATCGGGCAGAAGTCGAGCCCCGGCTATCATGAGTGTGTGTGTGTGTGTGTGTGTGTGTGTGTGTTTGAGTTGGTGTTTACTGGAGGAATTCAATCTGAAGGGTCGAGACAGAATCACGGGACATATGTAGGTGAAGTAAATGTCAGTGAAAACAAGAGCTGTGTGTGTGTGTGTGTGTGTGTGTGTGTCTGTAAAAATAATAAAAACTTTGTCGTTCCAAGAGGGAAAACAGCTTTGTATGGAGACTGTGTGGATCAGCTTTATTCTGTCGGTCCATCAGGGTTAAACAAGATAGTGACCCTGAGATCACTGCGTGCATCACTCTCACATCCTCAGAGACTGACAGACACACACACACACACACACACTGTTCTGGTGGCCTGTTCTGGTACGAACATTGGAGTAACGCACCTCAGCAACCACCTAGCAACATCAGAACCTATTAGCAACCACCTAGCAACACCCAGAACACCTTAGCAACCACCTAGCAACATCAGAACCCCATAGTGACCACCTAACAACACCTTAGCAACCATATAGCAAACACCCAGAACACTTTAGCAACCACCTAAACACCTCAGCAACCACCTAGAATCATCAGAACCCATTAGCAACCACCTAGAAACACCCAGAACACCTTAGCAACCACCTAGCAACATCAGAGCCCCTTAGTGACCACCTAACCACATACAGAACACCTTAGCAACCATATAACAAACACCCAGAACACTCTAGCAACCACCTAAACACCTCAGCAACTACCTAGCAATATCAGAACCCATTAGCAACCACCCAACAACATACAGAACACCTTAACAACCACCTAGCAACACCCAGAACACCTTAGCAAACACCTAGAAAACCTCAGCAACTACCTAGCAACATCAGAACCCCTTAGCAACCACCCAACAACATACAGAACACCTTAACAACCACCTAGCAACACCCAGAACACCTTAGCAAACACCTAGAAAACCTCAGCAACTACCTAGCAACATCAGAACCCCTTAGCAACCACCCAACAACATACAGAACACATTAACAACCACCTAGCAACACCCAGAACACCTTAGCAAACACCTAGACACCTCAGCAACTACCTAGAAACATCAGAACCCCTTAGTGACCACCTAACAACATACAGAACACCTTAGCAACCATATAGCAAACACCCAGAACACTTTAGCAAACACCTAGACACCTCAGCAACCACCTAGCAACATCAGAACCCCTTAGCAACCACCCAACAACATACAGAACACCTTAACAGCCACCTAGTAACACCCAAAGCATCTTAGAAACCATCTAGCAAACGCCCAAAACACCTTAGCAACCACCTGAACATCTAAGCAACAACCTAACAACATACAGAACACCTTAACAACCACCTAGTAACACCCAAATCATCTTAGCAACCATCTAGCAAACGCCCAAAACACCTTAGCAACCACCTAAGCAACCACCTAACAACATACAGAACACCTTAACAACCATCTAGTAACACCCAAACCATCTTAGCAACCACGTAGCAAACACACAACACCTTAGCAACCATCTAAACACCTCAGCAACCATCTAGCAACATCAGAATCCCTTAGCAACCACCGAACGACATACAGAACACCTTGACAACCGCCCGGCAACACTTTAGCAAACACCTATTAAACATTCAGAACACCTTAGCAACAACCTAGCAATATCGTGATGTAGTTTAGGCTCGTTCAGTGAGCATCAGTGGGATTTTTTCACAGCAGGTTGAAATGGTGCATCTGGTCCCTCAGTAAAGTAACAAGCACCTCTTCTTGAAAACACACATGATTTGAGGAATAATTTTTCCCTGGGTTAGATATTTGTCAGTTTTAATTGGCTGCCTGAAAATAATCATCATGGAATGATATTATGTTTGGAATTGTACTCATGAATATTGAATTCTCGGCTCAGTAATCCCAATTTTGGCTCATTAGCGTGTCGGTTTCTCACTGTGTGAAACAACAGCATCTAATATCTGCTCAAATAAATCAAAAGACGGGAGGGAGGGTGTTTATTGTGTGTCTAATTTGTATTCTCATCTCGTGTGTGTGTGTGTGTGTGTGTGTGTCAGGCTGCTGAACACACACACACACACACACTCACAATATTCCTATAAGACCTTGTAACCAGCATTCGAGCGTCGTCACACACACACTGAGAAGTTTCAGTAGCTTTCCTCTGACACTTCCACTAATGCATCCACACACACACACAGGACACACACACACGCGTGCTAAAGAGGAGAGAGCCGGGAACAAGACAAGTGAAATGGAGGGAAATTCATCTTTTTTAAAGTCTAATGTGGGATGAAAGCGCGTGACCGGCCGCTGTCTCGCTCTTTAAAGTGCTTTCCCACGTCCAGCGGTGGCGACACAAGCGTTTTGATGGATGGCCTCGTTCAGGGTTCAGATTCTGTGAATAAAGACTATAAGAATGAACACACTCCCTCTTTTCTCTTATTCTGTCTGTTAGATCAGATGCACGTGTGAGTCGGACCTGAGGTCTGCATCTCATGCTCGGATTGCTCGGCTCTTGAAGGATGCTTTTGCGTTTCCCAAACGTGTTTTTGGCCGCATCTTTTTTAATCTGAAACAGATGATATAAATAATAGATTAGCATGTACAAAATGTATTAATATACTAAGCATATATATATTTATGGGGACACACACACGGTTGCAATGGTTGCACTTCAGGAAGGGGACGCCATTTGCAGAAGCTTTCCGAACAAAGTGAACAACTGAATCTCTTCACGAAGGGCTCTTCCACAGGTCCGTTAGCGAAGGGAACATGCGATGGTCGCTTCAAGGAATCATTAATGAACATGTTCTGCCCTTCGGAGTGAGTGGGGAATAGGGATGATCACGTCCGATTGGAATTTGCCCAGAGAAGTGAGAGGAAACTGAGGCACAGAACTGAAACATTATACAAAACCCATCAAAGTATAACAATATAACAAGCACACACACACACACACATGCATACAAGCACACTCACACACACACACACACACACACACTCACTCACTCACATGCACACACTCACTCACACACGCACACACACACACATCGACACACGCATACTTACGCATACACACTCACTCTCTTTCTCACACACACACAAGAATATAACCAATATTTATATAGAATATACATAAAATATACTGTATATAATGAATGTGTGTGTGTATTTAGATGCAGTGGTTTGCTTCTCACACACACACAAACACACTGACACACGCATACTCACGCATACACACTCACTCTCTCTCTCTCTCTCTCTCTCACACACACACACACACACACACACACACACAAGAATATGACCAATATTTATATAGAATATACATAAAATATACTGTATATAATGAATGTGTGTGTGTATTTAGATGCAGTGGTTTGCTTCTCACACACACACAAACACACTGACACACGCATACTCACGCATACACACTCACTCTCTCTCTCTCTCTCTCTCTCTCACACACACACACACACACACACACAAGAATATGACCAATATTTATATAGAATATACATAAAATATACTGTATAAAATGAATGTGTGTGTGTATAGATGCAGTGGTTTGTTTCTCACATTTACTCACACACACTCACACACACACACACACACACACACACACACACACACACACACACACACACACTCACTCACTCATGAATATAACCAATATTTATATAGAATAAAATGTACTGTATGAATGTGTGTGTGTATAGATGCAGTGGTTTGTTTCTCACATTTACTCTCACACACACACACACACACTCGCTCACACACGCACACACATGCTCACATACACACTCACTCAAGAATATAACCAATATTAATTTAGAATATACATAAAATATACTGTATAAAATGAATGTGTGTGTGTATAGATGCAGTGGTTTGTTTCTCACATTTACTCACACACACACACACACACACACACTCACACACACACACACACACACACACACACACACACACACACACACACACACACACACACACACATACACTCACTCACTCACTCATGAATATAACCAATATTTATATAGAATAAAATGTACTGTATGAATGTGTGTGTGTATAGATGCAGTGGTTTGTTTCTCACATTTACTCTCACACACACACACACACTCGCTCACACACGCACACACATGCTCACATACACACTCACTCAAGAATATAACCAATATTAATTTAGAATATACATAAAATATACTGTATAAAATGAATGTGTGTGTGTATAGATGCAGTGGTTTGTTTCTCACATTTACTCACACACACACACACACACACACACTCACTCACACTCACACACACACACACACACACACACACACACACACACACACACATACACTCACTCACTCACTCATGAATATAACCAATATTTATATAGAATAAAATGTACTGTATGAATGTGTGTGTGTATAGATGCAGTGGTTTGTTTCTCACATTTACTCTCACACACACACACACACACACACACACACTCGCTCACACACGCACACACATGCTCACATACACACTCACTCAAGAATATAACCAATATTAATTTAGAATATACATAAAATATACTGTATAAAATGAATGTGTGTGTGTATAGATGCAGTGGTTTGTTTCTCACATTTACTCACACACACACACACACACACACACACACACACACACACTCACACTCACTCACACACACACACACACACACACACACTCACACACACACACACACACACACACACACACACACACACACACACATACACTCACTCACTCATGAATATAACCAATATTTATATAGAATAAAATGTACTGTATGAATGTGTGTGTGTATAGATGCAGTGGTTTGTTTCTCACATTTACTCTCACACACACACACACACACACACACACACACTCGCTCACACACGCACACACATGCTCACATACACACTCACTCAAGAATATAACCAATATTAATTTAGAATATACATAAAATATACTGTATAAAATGAATGTGTGTGTGTATAGATGCAGTGGTTTGTTTCTCACATTTACTCACACACACACACACACACACACTCACACACACACACACACACACACACACACACACACACACACACACACACACACACACACACACACACATACACTCACTCACTCATGAATATAACCAATATTTATATAGAATAAAATGTACTGTATGAATGTGTGTGTGTATAGATGCAGTGGTTTGTTTCTCACATTTACTCTCACACACACACACACACTCGCTCACACACGCACACACATGCTCACATACACACTCACTCAAGAATATAACCAATATTAATTTAGAATATACATAAAATATACAGTATAAAATGAATGTGTGTGTGTATAGATGCAGTGGTTTGTTTCTCACATTTACTCACACACACACACACACACACACTCACTCACACTCACACACACACACACACACACACACACACACACTCACACACGCAGTGTTTGTTTCTGGGTGTCAGACTGTGTCAAGCCTCTCAGCCCGAGGCCCGGTTGACCCCGTGACCCCAGTGACCTACTAACTGAAACACAGTTCTCTGTAGCATGACTGTGGCTGTTCTCGTATACGGGAGCTTTTCCAGGAACAAGTGTATCGTTCCAACATCCAGCTGTGCGACAAAATGTTATTGCTGTCACATAGTGTTGCACAGGCGGCCTCACGACCAGACAAACTGAGGCAATAACCGAACACTTTCCCAGAATGCACTCTATAAAGTTCTGTTCGCAAACACCAATCAGACATCGAGGGCCAGTTATGCCATTATGTTCAGACTGTGATTTAAAGTCCCCCTGTGTTGAAAATGTTGTTTATATGTCTATGTGGTGTTTTTAATATGCTTTAAGACAAACTCATGTGTAAGTTCATAAGTCGACAGCATTGCTGAGTATTTCCTCCTTTAAACTGCAGTGAACCAAAGACAGTCTCAAAGACACGCTTTGAAATCGCTGGTGTTTCTGACGTCACAAACTACCTTGTAACCAATCAGATCAACGTGTGATCGTCAACCAGTGGGTCTCTGAGCTGAGCGAGTGAGTGGAGGGTGTCGAGTTACATTCAAGCTATTTTAAGGTAAGGAAAAAAAGTTTAAATATGTCATTTTGGTGATCAAAGATGAGTTTTAAGTGGTGAAATGAGACTTTAAAAACTAGTATGACCGGCTAGCAGTTAGTAATGGGGTAATAAATCTTACTTAGATCAAATTAGATCAATCTAACGTTTGTATATAACTGACTTAAAAAAAGTTAACAGTCTTAAAGAAATAAATTTGAAAGTCTGAACAGTTTATGCAACCTTTCATTTGTGTTGTATGCAGGGTTTATTTAATTTTATTATTATTATTATTTATCTGGTTGTTCTGTAAAGCACTTTGGTCAGCCTAGTGGTTGTTGTAAATGTGCTAAATAAATAAAGTGAACTTGAACTATTTGTCCTGGACCAGAAGAAAGAGATAGATGACTTTCATAGAGACCTTACAGCTATAATGCATTAGAAATATCTGCTCGCCGCATTAAAAATACAGCCCTGTCAGCATGTAGCTTTACATTAACACAGAAAAGCCATCCATTGCCCGGCCTTTTTATCTAAAACAGCCTAATGTTTCAGTCTAATGGGCAACTGGCAAAGAGTCACATGCATAAATAAAGAACGCGAGATAAACACGGAGAGAATGTTTTTATTGCTCAAGGGTTTCTCGCTCCAAACTTCGGATGAGTTCACGGGAGTTTTTCCCTCAGGTGTTCCTCCAAAACAAAAAGATTCTCCATTTAATCTCATTGTTGTCTTGGAAACATAGCTGAGATATTGAAAATATCTGGTGAGAGAGAGAGATATCATTGCACAAAATATATTACAGGACCAAGATATTTAATTCAGAACACGTCGTGTCTATATTCTATGTGCTTTATCTAATTAGTCGTTACAGAACATAAAACATTTGAGCCTGAAGGATTTATGAATTTCATCGCTGTATTACAGGATTTAGAATCTAAATAATGACACATACACTCTCTCACACACACACACACACACACACACACACTCACACACTCACACACAGCGTGTCACGGCGATGTAATTAGTGGCATTTGCAGAATGAGCTGATTATGTTAAACGGTGTTTAATGCTTTGGACGGAATGATTGCGTCTCCAGTAATTATGGTCAAACGGTTTATTACTGAACATTACTGTCAGACACACACACACCACACACACACATACACACACACACAGTGAGACAGAGGAGAGCAAGCAGTTCGTAAGGGAATAAAAACACTAAACAGAATTTAGGTGTACTAATATATATGCATTAAAACAATTTGTAAAATAATAGAGTAAAATAAACAGTTTTTGTGTTTACATTCATTCTTTCTCTGGCCCTCTATCTATCTATCTATCTATCTATCTATCTATCTATCTATCTATCTATCTATCTATCTATCTATCTATCATTTATAAAGCACTTTAAAAGCTATAAAAGCCTACCAAAGTGCTGTACAAAAAAAACAAAAAAAAACATTTCATACACAAACAATGAATAAAATGAACAACAATCTTGTGCAGGACTGAATGTTTAAACGATCCCTGATGTATTCTGGAGTCAAACCCCATGAACTCAATCCATTGTTTTATCGCTATAGTCAGCGAAGACATCGAGGCCAAAGCTGAAGTTATGTGGGATCTCAGTTTGGCCACAGCATTTTGAACAAGTTGTAATCTCGACAAACCTCTGCATATAACGCATTACAATAATCCAGGCGTGATTTAAATGTTGCAATCCTTCTTAGCTGAAATAAACCATTCTTTACCATTGTATTTGATGGTCAAAATTTGAGATCTGAAAAAATATATATATGCACAAGTTATTGGCATGACTTTTATAAGGGTTGAAACCTGCCCTAGACTCTTCACTGGTGAACACAACTTACTTTTCTTTTGCCAAAAATGACAATTTCTGGCTTTTTGTCTGTTCATCCAAAGTTTCACCTCCTCAAGGCAATCCAGAAGAGAATTTTCAGCCGCATTACTTCATGCTTTAAAATGAAGATACAACTGCGTATCATCAGCACAACTATGATATGAAATGCCATATTTATTAAATGTAGAGCCCAGCGGAATCATGTAAAGGGGAAAAAGTAGCGGCCCTAAAATAGAGCCCTGAGGTACTCCGTGAGTCTATCTATCTATCTATCTATCTATCTATCTGTCTGTCTGTCTGTCTGTCTGTCTGTCTGTCTGTCTGTCTGTCTGTCTGTCTGTCTGTCTGTCTGTCTGTCTGTCTGTCTATCTATCTATCTATCTATCTATCTATCTATCTATCTATCTATCTATCTACTGTATCTGTCTATCTATCGTATCTACTGTATCTGTCTGTCTATCTGTCTATCTATCTATCTACTGTATCTGTCTATCTATCTATCTATCTATCTATCTGTCTGTCTGTCTGTCTGTCTGTCTGTCTATCTATCTGTCTGTCTATCTATCTATCTATCTATCTATCTATCTATCTATCTATCTATCTATCTATCTATCTATCTATCTATCTATCTATCTGTCTGTCTGTCTGTCTGTCTGTCTGTCTGTCTGTCTGTCTGTCTGTCTGTCTGTCTATCGTATCTGTCTGTCTGTCTGTCTGTCTGTCTGTCTATCTATCTATCGTATCTGTCTGTCTGTCTGTCTGTCTGTCTGTCTGTCTGTCTATCTATCTATCTATCTATCTATCTATCGTACTATCTATCTATCTATCGTACTATCGTATCTATCTGTCTGTCTGTCTGTCTGTCTGTCTGTCTGTCTATCTATCTATCTATCTACTGTATCTGTCTGTCTGTCTGTCTGTCTATCTATCTATCTATCTATCTATCTACTGTATCTGTCTGTCTGTCTATCTACTGTATCTGTCTGTCTGTCTGTCTGTCTACTGTATCTGTCTGTCTGTCTGTCTGTCTGTCTATCTACTGTATCTGTCTGTCTGTCTGTCTGTCTATCTACTGTATCTGTCTGTCTGTCTGTCTATCTATCTTCAAGGATAAGAAGCAGAACAATTATGAATAATATATATATTTTTTTATTTAATTAGGGCCTGAGCACCGCTGGTGTGAGGACCGTATTGGAATTGTTCCGTTTATTAAATAATTGTAGCCGTTTTGGGCATGACAAATGAATTGGTTAATTAATTAGGTTATATATTTCATTATAGAAAATGGCCTACATATATTTATACATATATATACTGTATATATGTATGCATTTATGATGTAATGAAATCTAAAACCCGTGTGCGACTCTAGCGTTATGTTACGTTTGATAACGTTAAGTGTATTTTGTCAAGTGAACTCCTCCAGATCTCTCTGTGTAGAGAGCAGTGAACACTCTGTAGGGACCTTGTGAATCTGAACACTACTACTTTTCTCTCTGTTCTTCCCTCCATCCGTGAAGAGAGAGAGAGAGAGAGAGAGAGAGAGAGAGAGAGAGAGAGAGAGGCGGGGCAGTTCGAGGCTTTCTGCAGTAGGACGCTCTCTGAATAAAGAACAGATCTCTCTCACACACACTGATGTGTGTCCTATTGTAGCGCAGTGTGTGTGTGTGTGTGTGTGTGTGTGTTGGTCTGAGAGCAGAGACTCCGTCTGCATTCAGAGAGACTCTTATCTGTCTTCTTAATTCAGTTAGAGTGGAGCGCACAAACTCGTTACACGCTCTGCTTTAATTAACTGAGGTAGATAAGAGACATTGTTCCCCAGTTTTGTTCTGCCATCTCTCCGAAGTTTGTGTGATAAAGATCATCCATCCATTGATTCTTCGGCACAATAAAAGATGGGAAAAGACTCTCGCAGACACAAACACGCTCAGACAGGAGACAACAGATCAAAGCGCTGATGGTTTCTGATGCTTCAGGGTTTTGAAGAGACTCCCACTGTCACAGGATTCCCTCCTTCCTCCTCATCTTTCCTTTTATCTTATTGTACAGTGTGTAAAATCATCCCAATTTGTGTTACATTTGTTGAGTAATAAATGGGGATTTATGTTTTTGAATGGTCTCAGCTGTGCATTACGGTGATTTTACCATGGTTAAATAAGTCGAATGAAGTAAATTAAATTAAATTACAGTAAAATACGGTTTTTAATTACTTACTGCAGTATTAAAGAGACACTATTTTGATCATTTTATTTTACTGTTTATAAGTATGAATACTCGAATACTTTGAATTCTATATTAATGTATTTACTATATAACAATAGTATAATATATTAAAATAATAATAATATGTCATAAAATATTTATTAAGTTTTTAATCATTTTAATAATTTTGCTGTTGCCATTTTATCAGTGTTATTTTAGTATTATTTATAGTATTATATTTTTATTAATATTTTTAATTGGATTTTATTTTTATTTTTACATTTTTTATCCAAGGCGCGTTGGATAAAAGCGTCTGCTAAATGACTAAATGTAAATTAGAATTTTAGTTAATTTTTTCGCCATTTTGCTATGTGCTTTTATCATTTTCATTCAATATTTCTAAATAGTTTTGATTTATTTTTATTTCAGTTTTATTTTAATTTCAGTGAGTAATTCAGTGAGTAAATATTTAGAAATGATAAGTGATAAGACATGTTGCCTTGGGAACTAACTGAAATAATTTTGTTGTATTTCAGCTTAATTTCAATTAACAAAAATGTTTTTTTTTTTTTTTTTTTTTTTAAACAGTTTAGTTAACGAAAACAAGACAAGATTTGTTTTAATTAATAATACTTAGAAATACCACAAAATATGTCTCTCTAATCAGCTGGAAATATCCATAATGAATCTACCTGCATTGAAAAAAATAATAAGTAAAATTAACTTAATTTTTCTTTGGCAAGTTTTTTGCACACATATTTTTTAAGTAAACTCTACTTAACTAAGTTCAGTGAAAGTAACAAAGAAATTAAGTAATTTTAACTTGGCTAAGTAAGTTGAACTTTCCTTTGTGTGAGACACCATATCTTCTTATTAAAAGTTGTGTGTCATGTGAACGCAGAGACCTCAACACAATGACGGTAACATCTGATGGATCGATGGAGTAGAAAATGAACTCCAAATGTCACAAAATGGCAAGTTACTAATCCTAACAACAAAATCAATGATAAAACAGTGTAAATACAGCTGGAAAACAGTGGAAAATCATTAATTATTCAAGGCCCAATGCATGATGGGAACACCAGTATCAGAAAGGTTTAGTAATTTTACTTAATTTTTTACGCTTTCATTTCTACACTCTTGAATTTAGTTCTAATATAGAATTTACTTCGTTTTTTTATTTTATTTTATTATTATTCTTGCCTGAACTAACTTTTCATGTAAATTACTTCATGTAATTATTTTTTCTGTAGTATTCACTTCACCACAAAATTATTTTTATCAGCTAGAGATATAATAATCTATTCCACAGGAGCCAAAAACGGATCCATTAACACATACACACAGTGAGTGTTATTCGAGAGGTGTTGGTTGAAAACAGTGAGAGATGAAGAGAAGATGAACAGTGTGTGTTCAGAGTCTGTTGATTCCTGTAAAAAAAAAGGCTTTTTGTTGTTCCTCGTCCTGGAATAGTCTTCTATTGTAAATGCAATACACTTGTATGTTTTATTAGCGTGAACTGAACCTGAGACGTTCCTTTAATTCTCACGAATCTTTGACAGCTCTGTGATGATCTTGGACGGATGTAAGGCCATGAACTGGTTGATATTCAGCGAGCCTGCAGCTTCTGATGACGGTTCTGACGGATGGGCTGTGAGTTGTTTGGTGGATTTCATCAGGAAAAGGTCTGAACTCTTTTAACACTGAAGCTCTTTCTGCTTTCTGAAACCTAGTGAATGAAGAGCTCTGATAATCATACAAACACAGCATGCACAAAGGGTTAAATAATTCATATCTACTTCTGAATTTGTCACACTACATTGCAAAAGTTTGGGGGGTTTTGAAAGTCTCTTTTGAGGTCAAAAATACAGTAATATTGTGAAATATTATTACAATTTAAAATAACTGTTTTCTATGTGAATATATAGTAAAGTGTAATTTATTCCTGTGATTTTTCAGCATCATTACTCCAGTCTTCAGTGTCACATGATCCTTCAGAAATCAGTATAATATGATGATTTGATGCACAAGAAACATTTATGATTAGTGTTGAAAACGGTTCATATTTCTGTGGAAACTGATACATTTAATTTTTTCGGGATTGTTTGATGAATATAAAGTTCTAAAAGAACAGCATTTATTTGAAATAGAATCTTTAGAAACATCATAAATGTCTTGATCAATTTAATGCGCCCTTGCAGAACTAAAGTATTAATCTTTAACGGATAACAGTAGTGTATACATTTATAATTTTTCATGCCATCCAGGATGGATTACCTTCATTGAACTCGTTGCAATGCATTCTGGGATTGTCTGCTTTTAAATTGTTGTGATAATGCATCTTAGAAAGCAGCACGACGTCACCGTCTACCTTTTTGGAACAGCCTTTGCATTTTAATTACACTAACGAAGCCTTAAAAATCTGTCTATAGGTAAAAGCTCACTGCGTGCAAGTGTGTGTAGTGATCGAAAGAGAAGCTGGACACACTTCAGCTGAACAGAGACGGACCTTCAAGGTCACTGCACCAACACACACTGTTGTGCTCTTCTGCCTTCTCTCTCCAACACACACACACACACACACACACACTATATACATTCGCTGCCTCTTTAACTAAAATCCTGTCTGAAGATTATGCTAATTGAGAGTTTTATCCAACTGCATTGGGTCCAGTCATAAAGATTTTTGTTAATTATGAGTCAGTTTAAATGATGGACTGATGAATTATCTAATTAAGGCTGCAGAGCGACAGAAGACTCGTGTGTGTGTGTGTGTGTGTGTGTGTGTGTGTGTGTGTGTGTGTGTGTGTACCTAGTCAGCATTTTTCCCGCCATCTGGCATGAACACAGGTGAGATCTGATTAAATAAAGCTAATGTGATAACCACACACACACATTGTGTTTTCATGTTTTATGGGGACTTTCCATAGATATAATTATAATTATTAACTCTACCCCTAAACCTAAACATCACACAAAACTTACTGCATTTTTACATTTTCAAAAAACTTCACTTAGTCTGATTTATAAGCTGTTTTGTCAAGGACAGGATTTCAGATATTGCCAACTTTGTGGGGACATTTTGTTCCCCATAATGTAGGGTTCACCAGGCCACACACACACACACACACTCTCTCTCTCTCACACACACAAATGCACTCACACACACATTCAGTCACATAATTCACACACACACTATCTCTCACAGAAACACACTCACTCACACTCTCTCTCACCCACACACACACACACACTCTCTCTCTCTCACACAAACACACTCACTCACTCACTCTCTCTCACACACACGCACAATGAGCGCTTACCTCTTATTATTCATGTTAATCTAATCGAGTTTGATTTCTGTTGAGGGAAATACTAAACACACTCACTGACAGTGACATGTATTTATCGCCCATCAGGACGTCATAAACCATACAAATCCACTCAATGGCCGCAATCAATAACACGCTGTGCGCACACACACACACACACACACACACACACTCGTGTCTGAGTGCCTTCAAATGAGGACGAGCTCTCTCGTTCCCGCCGTTTGTCAGATTTATCTCGCGTGAGGGAGAAGCGACTCCACAAACGTGGGACAGTCAGAATGCGGTAAAGGACTGATATTTATTTATCCAAGCCTCACACTGCATCTCAGCCTGATCATAAATCACACAGGGAAAATGATCCTGAAACAGGCTATCATTGATGGGAAGATAAAAATGAGCGTGCACGCACGCACGCACACACGCACGCGCGCGCAGCTCTTGGTTCTGCATCAACGCATGCAGTGTCAGTGTGTTTACTTTAATCTCTGTTTAGATTGCCTGTAATGCAACAGAAGTCAGCAGTGCGCTAATAAACCGCAGGACTCAAGGGGGCGATAGAGATTCCTCCAGTCATCAATCCAGATGTGCTGTCAGGTCTAATATACTGTACCTGGAGAGAGAGATGAGTTAGCGTTCATAGTCATACTCATCTCAAAGTTTGCAGAATCACTCCGTCAGCCTGTCTGCTGTTCGGGTGGTTTGAGGTCAGTGACAGGCTGAGAAGAGGAATATAACTGGACAGTTGTTGAGGATAATTCCGGTTTTGTCCACATGCAAAAACTACCAGAAGAAGAAGAAGAAATGGCTACAGATAGAGATATACTAAACTGCAACAGCGGTATTTCGAAAAATGAACTGTCCTCTTCTCTTTCATGTTGAAAGGTCATGGTTCTTATATTTGGGCATCAATATTAATATTTTTGTAATATAATGTCATATTTCATAATTACTTGATTTCCAGGTAGTTATGAATGTATTTCTATTAGAGCTGTCAAGTTGATTAATCGCATTTAGCATAAAAGTTTGTAAATATAAAATGTGTCTGTATACACACACACATTCTGTATACTACACACACACATACATTCTGTATACTGTACACACACATATTTACTGTATATGTGTGTGTGTGTGTGTGTGTGTGTGTGTGTGTGTGTGTGTGTGTGTGTGTGTGTGTGTATATATATATTGGCTTATGCACACAAAAATTCATGTTAGATGCGATTAATTGATTTGACAGCACTAATATTCCTCATTTCCTACTTAATTTCCAAGTAATTTATATATTTTGTATTATTTTTATATTTTTATATTTTCATTATAGAATTTCAGAATTAATTTTCAATTATTAATATATTTTATATTCTTTCATCATATGATCTCTAAATTACTTCATTTCCAAATGATTATCGATATATTTAGTAAAATTTATATATATTTGATAATATAATATAATATTTCATAATTGCTTGATTTCCATACTTTTTCACATTTTGGTATTATTTCTTTTTTAGAATGCAATCCCATATTTCATAATAACTTGATTTCAAAGTAATGATTATTATTTTGATATAATTAATTTTTACAGTATAATCTCATATTTCATAATTGCATGAATTTTTTTTTTTGAGCCAATCACTTGAGCCGTAAATGTCATGTGACTAAAATCTCTGGAGCTGCAGGTAGATCACATGATAATAACAACATGGCGAATGTAGTATGTCCACATTACATTCATACTATATAGAGCATACATTTTTAACGGTCGTGAAGTCATTACTTATTCAAAATAAGTGCCTACTCAAGAGAGTATGTGATTTCTGACACGACCAATGACAAGAGTTTGGGGGCGGGACTATCTGTTTGTCTAACCAATCCAAGGCAGGGCTTTAGGACAGAAGAGGAGACTCAAGTGTAATTTTCCTTTAGTAGTACTGCATAAATTTCACACTTCACCTGTAATTGTCTTGCTAAAGGCTTCGAGAGCTTTAACCACTGGACCACACATGAAATAATTACAGACCATGTGACTTCTGAGTGCTGCCACAAAACCTTCCACATGTTAAAGGAGAAAGACCTGGTTCAAAGAAATGACAGGATTCACTGTACAATCACGTCTCAAAAACAAATCATAAAACACAAATAAAGCCTTTAATGTATTATGACATTATTTCCATGACAATGAAGCACTTGTGTGTGAGAGATGTTGCTCTTCAT
Organism: Rutilus rutilus; assembly: GCA_021464565.1. Classification (NCBI taxonomy): domain Eukaryota; kingdom Metazoa; phylum Chordata; class Actinopteri; order Cypriniformes; family Leuciscidae; genus Rutilus; species Rutilus rutilus. The sequence goes on from JAJAQA010000008.1 coordinate 38,333,193, forward strand.
CATCAGTGAGACAAACACATTTCTATGAGCGCCAGTTAATCTCTCTCTGTCTCTCTCTCTGTCTCTCTCTCTCTCTCTCTGTCCGTGACTTTGTGAATAATAGGGAGTTTGCAGTTGTTCAATGCCACACTGGGCGTCTTTGTCATCCGCCGTCTTTGATTATGATGTCGCCCCTGCGGAATCCCGCGGAATGTGGCGGAATGCTGCAGGAATCCAGGAATCATTCCAGAATGGCTGAGCGTTAACTCTTTCAGGACAATAGAGAGAGACAGAGAGGGAGAGGATGGTAGAACTAGAGTTAAAGACATTTTATTTTACTAACAAGATTTTAAACGCGTTAGAAGTGCTTGCACATGCATAACTCACCACCACACGCAATGCTAATGGTTGCTAGGGTGTTACTATGCAATTCTGAATGGTATATCAGTATGCATGTTGCGTGAGTGTTCAAATAAGTTGCTATGGCATTGCAAGGTGGTTGCTAGAGTGCTCTTTTTAGGTGCATTTCTATGCGGTTACTAAAATGTTCTGGTTGTTAGGGTGTTCTGAGTGGTTTCAGAGCTGTGTTTTGTGGTTACCAGGGTGTTGCTATGATGTTGCTTGGGTGCTTTTGAGTAGTTTTCATAGCATTGCTTGGTGGTTGCCAGGGTTTTGCAATCATGTTGCGAAAGTGTTCTGTGTGGTTTTCAGTGCATTGCTTAGTGGTTGCTATGAGTTTGCTTGGGTGTTCTAAGTGGTTTTAAGCCTATTGATTAGTGGTTGCCAGGGTGTTGCTATGATGTTGCTAGGGTGTTCTAAGTATTTTCAGAGCATTGTTTAGTGGTTGCCAGGGTGTTGCTATAACGTTGCTAGAGAGTTCTTAGGTGCATTGATGTGCAGGTATGGAAACTTTCTGGTTGCTAGGGTGTTCTGAGTGGTTTTCACTGCATTGCTTAATGGTTGCCAGGGTGTTGCTAAGGTGCTTTTAAGTGCATTGTTATGCGGTTACTAAAATGTTCTGGTTGCTAGGGTGTTGAGTGGTTTTCAGAGCATCGCTTAGTGCTTGCCAGGGTGTTGCTATAATGTTGCTAGAGAGTTCTTAGGTGCATTGATATGCAGGTACGGAAACTTTCTGGTTGCTAGGGTGTTCTGAGTGGTTGTCAGAGCATTGCTTAGGGGTTGCCAGGGTGTTGCTAAGGTGCTTTTAAGTGCATTGTTATGCGGTTACTAAATGTTCTGGTTGCTAGGGTGTTGAGTGGTTTTCAGAGCATCGCTTAGTGGTTGCCAGGGTGTTGCTATAATGTTGCTAGGGTGTTCTAAGTGGTTTTCAGAGCATTGTTTAGTGGTTGCCAGGGTGTTGCTATAATGTTGCTAGATAGTTCTTAGGTGCATTGATATGCAGGTAAGGAAACTTTCTGGTTGCTAGGGTGTTCTGAGTGGTTTTCACTGCATTGCTTAATGGTTGCCAGGGTGTTGCTATGATGTTAATAGGGTGTTCTGAGTGGTTGTCAGAGCATTGCTTAGGGGTTGCCAGGGTGTTGCTAATGTGCTTTTAGGTGCATTGCTATGCGGTTACTAAAATGTTCTGGTTGCTAAGGTGTTGAGTGGTTTTCAGAGCATTGCTTAGTGGTTGCAAGGGTGTTGAAGTTAAAAGAGACACACACTTTGAGAATTATTCATGTCAGCAACAAACACTGTGGGATGTTTAATAGTGTTGGAACAGCAAGTATGTTCTGCAAACACCACTTCAAATTAAATATGCAACTAATAGATAAAACACTCATTTGATGTGTTGTCCGTTAGTGTAGCCATGCAATCGTGTGTTTAGCGCAAAGGGAGAATATAAACTGTCTGTTTCCTGTACAAACACATTTAGGTAAACACATAGTGTGTGTGTGTGTGTGTGAGAAACAAATATATTAAGATAAACATCAGGATGTACGCTAGAGTTTCTGTGTCAACACTGTGCACATTGGCCCTGGTTAACCACAACACACACGCACACACACACAGCGTCCCTCAGGAGGTAAATCACGACACACCCTCCGTCAGCTGAGGCTCAGGGAAAGCGGGCACAGTCTGGATCAGACCAGCTTTCGTACTCTCACCCAGGCCTAGACCTGGATCATGTGTGCATGAAATACTGTAATGTCTTGTGTCCTCTTGGAATCTATACTTAGATTCAGATTAAATGTTTAAACATTGACACGTTATGAATCCAAAAGGTCTAATCGAATTGTAAATGATAATGCTACCGTTGTTTCACTTAGTAAAATACATTTGAATTACTGTACATGAGTTTTATGCTTAATGGGAATATTTACAGAACCAAAACAATGACATTTTATACACCCAAATTCTTGGATTGTAAATTTTCAGTCAAAATTGTGTAAATGAATTGCATTTTAATAGCTTGATTCCGTGAGTTTACTGTACATATATATATTTATAGTAATTTTCTGTGTTTAAGTCTTCTTGGGAAATTCAATTACAAGATCGGAAATTGCTCGTATGTCTGTATGCACTGTGTACCCAGATGACAAATACATCAGACATAATGTGCAGCACAATGCATTGCGCTCAACTTGACCTTCCATTTCCAGTGACAAATGAGCAGTAGGCTATTAATGTGACTGTGACATTAAAATTAAGTTTTCCCCCCCGCAAAGTTTTATATGGAATTATGACCGAATGTTAACAGAACATTGCAGGCCAACAAATGTTAATTCTGAGATGATAACTGGACGCACTTATAGAATGAATCACGTGTTGGGGTCACGTGACAAAGTTTGGAATTGGAACGTTTACCCTTGCATAATGCGTATAATTTCAATTTATTTTTTAAACAGTAGGCAGTATACAGTGTAGAAAGTTATTATTCCACAGCAAACAGCCAAGAATTCAGATTCCAGAGCGGAAATGTCCTCATCTGATAAGGGCTTCCGTCAAGGTGCAATTGTTCCTCGGGAAGCCATTAAGTGAGCAAAAAAAGCACACATTAAACTATATTTCACTGCATTATACTTTATAAACACTTTTATATTTCAACACACGTCTCAGAAACGGTTTGGAAACCCAATCATGGCCTGCAGCTTGCTGAAAGTGTGAGTCCCGTGCGTTTGTTTCTCCTCAGGGAAAGTGCTCAAAACTTTCCTCACGGCGCAACAAACAGGAAAAGAGTGGCGGCGTTACGCAGCGAGGGAAAGTATTCACCAAACAGTCTGTTAAAACGCGCCCCACGGGCGTTATTTCCTCGTCCTGACTGGATGAAGGGGGTCCAGCCCTCCTGGGCTTCCTTTCTTTTTCCTTCCATCATTCAGCAACTCACCAACCCCGATCTTTCAGCGGGAGATTAATGTGTGAACCCTGGGAATACATCGGCACCGCGCGCGTTATTGTTGCCAACTTTTCCAACAGGACAACTTATCGCGCGTCCTCGAGTTTCAGTAAATGTTCAAGGAATTGAAAGTATTCCGGTGGAATTATAAGCTTCGGGGTCAAACGGGACAGAAGCAGATAAAGTCGAAGTCTTTGGATTCCGTGGCTGGGTTTATATGAACCTGTTCTCTGGATCCGTGGACGCGCAGCGCAGTGTTGGAAACTCTTGGATCATGTCTCTCTCCTTTATCATGGATCAGCAGGAGAAGGTTATTCGCTTCCACATCATGTGTCTGCTCGTGTGCTCCCTGATCGCGGTGCTGAGCGGGGAGCATTACGCCACACAGGCCCAGGTGATGTCCTCCAAAGCGCTCAGGACTTCAAACACACGCAGAAATGGTGAGTTTTTGAAGACCGTGACCCGAACAGTATTAGGAACGCATGCGTGTCACTGCATTAGAAAACAAAACATCAAAGCAAGTGCTCAAATGCTGCTCTTCACTTCATTTCTGAAGTCTTTTAGTAAACTTTTGTCAGTTCTCCTCGAGTTCACACACAGGTGTCCTAGTTAGCAGGTGTAGTTGACTGCTAAACTGTACCTTGACAAGTTAAAGATACAGTCAAGCTATACCCTTCAGAAAATGTAGTTTGCTACACTTCAAGTTACTATCTAGCTACATCGAAACTACTTTTTATTTTACAATGACATTGTATATTATAAATAACTGAATTGTTTTCGATTGACAGATGCTAAAGCAATGGCGCAAAACACAACTTTTAGGTTCATTATAAAACTGTGGCGGGACAGATTAAACTATGACGGGTCATCATAAAATCAGAAATAGACTTTTGATATAGAGTGCAATAAAGCAGGACAATTAATCAATTAAAAAGGCTATTATTCACCTGTATGTGCTTGAAGTATTTAATCTTTGGCTTGCATAAATTAAATACAAAACTGTACGTCCTTTACACAATGGTCAGTGAACTGTAAAGCTGCGAGATGTGTGATGAAACGACAGATAGCGGAAATGCACAATGTTTGTGATCTAATAAGACAACGATGCTTCAATGCATCAGGCTCGTCGAAACGCGTTACACCGATGCTAGCTGGAAACAGTAGTTCGCTACTGGAAAAGCTACACTGTTTTAAAAGCAACTACTGAAAAATGTAGTTAAGTTAGTAGCGTCACTACTTGTAGTTAGCATGGTAGTTGGTCACATTAACAAACACAGAGTGGCTTTTTGCCTTCGTTTTTAACGTTAAATCGATTGTTTTATCGTTTATAACCGTGCAAAACTCTGTTAGCCGAATAATTTACTTGTGAAATGTCTGACTAGTGTAGTGTCTGCTAATATAGTGAGTTAGGACTCTTGCTGTGATGTTTTGTGATCTCGTGAATGACATGCAGATATTGTGGAGTGCTGTAAGGCTTTCTGTGGTCACTGTGGATGTGAACGGGCATGAATGTTTCTTCATGTTGTGATCAGCTAAAGCTTGTTTGGACAGGTCTACAGCTCTGTGATCTTCTGCTCATGTCACACGCCTGATTCAACAGCTTTGTTCCTCTCTGCACTGAGTTCGCGTGATGTAACCTGTTAACCTGAACCTGTTCGTGTATTCCTGGAGCTCAAACAGTGGAGCGTGATGCTCGCAACGCAAGGTCTTGGGTTCGAATCCCTGATCAAGATGTATAGGTTGAATGTAGTGTTTTGATAAACGTGACTGGCTGCCAGATGCATACACGTTTAACCACAGATTATATAACTGTCAACAATAATGTGATGATGAGAATTACTTCGGAGACTTTTGAGGTCAGCTGTGTGTGTGTGTGTGTGACTCCTGTAATGAATGTCGCAATGCATTCTGGGAATATTAGGGGTTGTTGACAAATAACATGGATTCTTCCAAAATTAAGATCTTTATTATTTGGAACCTTTGGAATTTAGAATTTGTTTTGGAATCTTTTAATCTATTTTTAGTAATTCATGGTGCATTTAAATAGTCTTTGAGTGCGACAGTTTCAATAGTCACACTGCTTGATGTATCAGCTACAGGTGTGTGTGTGTTTGATTATCTATGACAGAACTGTTGAGCAGTGGATGGTGTGTGTGTGTGTGTACTGGTTTGAGTTTTAGACCATTGGAGTGAAGACAAAGAGAGTAAAGTGAGGACATGTCAGCCGGTCCTCACTCTCTGAGAGCCTTTAAAGGCCCGTTTGAGGGTCAACGCTTGATTTTATGGATCAGGTTATAATTAGTTTTAGGGTAAGAGTTCAGGTTAGACAGTTAGTTGTGATGGGTAGAGTTAGAGTCGATGAATGTCCTCACAGAGATCGATGTAGAAGTGTGTGTGTGTGTGTGTGTGTGTGTGTGTGTGTGTGTGTGTGTGTGTGTGTGTGTGAAACAGTTGAAATATAGCTATTTTAGGGCAGTGAGTCACAGGGTGTCCCGGACCCACACCCAGCCATCAGTGTTGAGGAATTTGTTATGGGATTCCCCACAACAGGCACACACACTTCTTACTGTTCCTGTTGCAGTGTGTGTGTGTGTGTCTACTGTATGTGCAGGTGGGTTTCTGTCTCTGAGTTTGTTTATATTGACAAAAAATGGACTTAAATGTTTGAAGGTGTTTCTATCTGTCATTTTTATACACAAACTGGAAGATGATGCTTATACTTGACATATTTTTGTCTCTGTCTCACACACAGCTGTCTGCTAGCACACATTCTTTCATTGTGTGTGTGTGTGTGTGTGTGTGTGTGTGTGTGTGTGTGTGTGTGTGTGTGTGTGTGTGTGTGTGTGTGTGTGTGTGTGTGTGTGTGTGTGTGTGTGTGTGTGGAATCTATGAAAAACTAAAACCTTGACAGACACACTATGACAGACTGACGCCTCAGTGACAGATCTGTGTGATCTTGATTGTGTTTCCGTGCTCTACTAGAACAGGTTTTCCTGCTTGAATGTTGATTATTTTCCTCATATTCTCCATTGTTGCAGCTCCTCTCTTCCCAGTCTGTCAGTAACGCTCTGTTCACTTCCTGTCTCTATGAAGCCCCTCCTCCTGAAAAGCACACTGTGTTGTGATTGGTCGAGCGCTTCGAGTGTGTTTGGGACATAACCACCAGTTTAACACACTACTAACTAACTCAACCAGGCCCCGCCCCTTTATTCTGCATATTAATTACTATAATGAGGAATATTGTGACGTGTTCGTTCCCGGAAGAAACTCAAGACTACAATGGAGGCGTTTCAGGAGTTCAGAAACACTGATATAGAGAAGAACTCAAACGGCAGCATTACACACTAAAGAAAAAGCATAATTGGTCCTCTTTAAGTCGTTGATCTCGTTGTGTGCAAAGCAGCGGTGAGTACAAGTGTGTGTGTGTGTGTGTGTGTGTGTGTGTGTGTATGAGTGTGTGTGTTCAATATCAAGTTTATCAGGGAAAAATAAGCTCTGTCTGTCAATGTTCTGTATATTCCCATATTTCCTACATACTGTCTGCTTAAGCTCTTTATTTGGCCAAAATAAAAATGTAATGTAATGCTGTAAAGGTGGAGTTGTGTTTCCATTTGAGTACGTTTTTAAAAGCAGATTAAATTGTTTAATTAAAAAATGTAAGTTTTATGAAAATAAAATGGAATTTGTGACATAATTAACACGTTTTTTTTTTTATAGGGCCCTAATATTGTTAAAAGTTTATTATATAATCAAAATAGTACAATTATTAATTTGATCACCACAGTTTTTGACAATAAATCTGCCAGTAAAAAAAACCCCAATAAAACATAATCTAGAAAAAAATAAAAAAGATATTTATTTATTATTGTTAAAAATATTTAAAATTATTATTAAAATAATTAAATTATTAAAATGGTAAAGTTTTATGAATTGATTAAATTACCACAGTTTTTGTTGGTAAATATGCGGGATATTAAATCAAAGCACAGAATGCCGAAAAATGAAAAAATAAATTGTGGAAAAATAAGATGGAATTTGTACAAATAAAAATAATAATACATATCATAAGGCCCTATTTTGTTAACATTTTAATACATTTAATTAAATGATTAATACGTTTAATAAATTATTAACAATTTACTAAATTGAAACAGTGTTGAATTTTTCTTAATTCAATTTATTAGACATGATTTAATCCATTAAAACAGACTCCAGACAGAAGAGACACACTTTGGGAAAAATGAAACAGGTTGTCTAGAGTTGTGTCTCACTGCTGCTCACTAGAAGAAATCCAGCCATTATCATTTCCCATTCAGTGGCAGTCGCTCGGGTTTGTGACATCTTTCCCTTTTTAATCAGTCAAATGTCATTTGACTAAAACACAAGGGGTCAAGGTTCAGGTGTGTGTGTGTGTGTGCGTGTGTGTGTGTGTGTGTGTGTGTGTGAATGACATGAAGCACAGAAACTGGTCATATAAAGCTAGATTAGATGTCAGAACAGGTGTGTGTAGTTGATGTGTGTGTGTGTGTGTGTGTGTGTGTGTGTGTGTTCAGTATCTTGTGTTAATAAGAGCTGGCTGGAGTGTTGAAGGCTTCGTTTTCATGACACTGCATTTGAAACCTAATTGATTTACTTTCTCACAAGTGATGCTCTGGATAGTGTGTGTGTGTGTGTGTGTGTGTGTGTGTGTGTGTGTGTGTGTGTGTGTGTGTGTGTGTGTGTGTGTGTGTGTGTGTGTGTGAATGACAGGAAGCATAGAAACTGGTCATATAAAGCTAGATCTGATGTCAGAACAGATGTGTGTTGTGGATGTGTGTGTGTGTGCGTGTGCGCGCGTGTGCGTGCGTGTGTGTGAATGACATGAAGCATAGAAACTGGTCATATAAAGCTAGATCTGATGTCAGAACAGATGTGTGTTGTGGATGTGTGTTGTGGGTGTGTGTGTGTGTGTGTGTGTGTGTGTGTGTGTGTGTGTGTGTGTGTGTGTGTGTGTGTGTGTGTGTGTGTGTGTTCAGTATCTTGTGTTAATAAGAGCTGACTGGAGTGTTGAAGGCTTCGTTTTCATGACACTGCATTTGAAACCTAATTGATTTACCTTCTCACAAGTGATGCCCTGGATAGTGTGTGTGTGTGTGTGTGTGTGTGTGTGTGTGTGTGTGTGTGTGTGTGTGTGTGTGTGTGTGTGTGTGTGTGTGTGTGTGTGTGAATGACAGGAAGCATAGAAACTGGTCATATAAAGCTAGATCTGATGTCAGAACAGATGTGTGTAGTGGATGTGTGTGTGTGTGTGTGTGTGTGTGTGTGTGTGTGTGTGTGTGTGTGTGTGTGTGTTCAGTATCTTGTGTTAATAAGAGCTGACTGGAGTGTTGAAGGCTTTGTTTTCATGACACTGCATTTGAAACCTAATTGATTTACTTTCTCACAAGTGATGCCCTGGATTATGTGTGTGTGTGTGTGTGTGTGTGTGTGTGTGTGTGTGTCTGTCTGTTGTCAACACTCTCCAGCCACTAATAATCTGGATCTGATCAGGGATGCAGAATAACACAGACTCCAGCGCTTCATTATCAGTGTTAAACACCAGAGGCTTGTTTCCTGCGTGTCACGAGTTTTATTTTCGCACTAATATGTTTGTACTGTTCAACATCGACATCTTGTAAGGAATATTAACAGCCAGTTAAACTCTTTCCTTTGCCAAATCCTCCCTGGAACATACGCGTAATATAATTAATGCAGGGAAGTGAAAACATTTCACGTCTCGAGTGACACAAAGTCAGTAGCAAGACCAGCACAATCCACACACACACACACACACTTCTGAACAGCAAAAGTACAATCATCAACTCAAAATAAGTGCAATTATTGAATCAAGAATTATTTTCATAAAGCATAAGCCCTTTGATTCTCATTACCATAATTAAAAAACAATCTAAATACTGTTGTTTTCAAGTTCATTGCATTCTATTCAGTGTAGAAATGCATTTCTCTTTATTTATTTTTTGTGTTTTTAATATAATCATTTGCGATGAAATGTGTTTGATTGTGTTAAAATGTCACAGTGCAACAACAAAAACTAAAGTTTTAGATTTGCATGCAACTATGACGCATAATAAAATATATTTTTAAATAGAAAACTGCAGGCGTGAGTCTGTTAATGATGTCGCTCAACCGTTCTGATGTTGCTATGGGGACGAGAGGAAGAGTTCTAATGCGATATTAGTCGACTAATAAACTGATATAACGTGTGTGTGTGTGTGTGTGTGTGTGTGTGTTTAGTGTGACTCTCGATGTCCAGGAATAGATTCTGCTTTGAGTTCCCACTGAGTAACAGTTTCAGCAGGATCTCTCACACACACACACACACACACACACACACACACACACACACACACACACACACACACACACACACACACACACACACACACACACACACACACACACACACACACACACACACAGCAGCACAAGAGCAGAAACAAACTGCAAATAGATAGTAGATAGACACTCACACACGCACACAAACACACACACACTCTCACTCACTCACTCACTCACTCACTCACTCACTCACTCACAAACACACACACACAGTCACTCTTACACTCACACGCACACAAACACACACACACTCTCACACACTCACACTTACACTCACACGCACACAAACACACACACACACTCTCACTCACTCACAAACAAACACACACACAGACACAGTCACACTTACACTCACACGCACACAAACACACACACACTCTCACACACTCACACTTACACTCACACGCACACAAACACACACACACACTCTCACTCACTCACAAACAAACACACACACAGACACAGTCACACTTACACACGCACACAAACACACACACACACACACACACACACACACACACACACACACACACACACACTCTCACTTACTCACACACATAGACACTCACACTTATACACACATACAGTCACACTTACACACACTCACACACACACACGCACACACACTCACACAGACACACGTTCTCAAACATGCGCACACATACACACACTCATCGTCTCGTCCTCAGTGTGTGTGTGTGTGTGTGTGTGTCTTGATTGTTCTCTAAGTTCAGCTGAGTCTGTCTGCCAGCAGGGTCACACTGATGCCTGAGTTTGACCTCTGACCTCTGTCTGTCAGTAGAGCCGCATGCTTTCTGAACTCCTGTCCTAGGAAACTCCTCATGCCTTACGCTGGATTTAACCAGAGAAATGTGTGCGCCGTATTTCACCCCGAAATAAAAAATGTTACATAATATTAATTATTTTATCAATGTATCTACTTTATTTTTATATATTTTTCTATGTATTTATTTAGAATTAAATACATTTTAATGAATTATTATAAAAAATATATATATATTAATAAAAAATATGTTACATAATATTAATGGTCCTGAAATATCCATTTATTTGTTTTATTTATCTACTTCATTTTTTACAATATTTTCTATTTATTTATTTATTTAGAATTAAATATTTTTTTATTAATTATTACATATTTGTTTTAATCCAATTAAAATTATTTAATTTTATTATTTAAATGAAATTATTATTTTATTTTATTTTTGATTGAAATATGACTTGGGCGTGTTTTTATTGAATCTGCCCATGAGTAAAGACTGAAGAATAGAGTTGTTGATTCCCTGGTTCAGCTCTGGAAGTTGAACTGTACCGCTGTTGAAATATGGAGGGAAAGAAACCGAGAGACAGAATGTGTGAGGAAGAGATTAATGTTTTTGATGAACTGAACAGCTGCTAAATTTAAAAGTTCTTGCTGAAATGTTTTTACCCGCAGATTGTCTATTATTCTGGTGGATGAGCTCTTCATGTTTCCCCTCAGCCGCTGTCGTGTAATGGACTGAATGTTGTGTTTTTATGGAGCATCTATTCCTGATAATCCCGCCTCTAAAGCCTCATTAAAACAATGAACTGTGATTGATTACATTTTCAATCAGACGGTCTTTCTAAGGGGCGGATCTTGACCAGAGTAACCTTCATTATCTCACACACACACACACACACACACACACACACACACACACACACACACACACACACACACACACACACACACACACACACACACACACACACACACACACACACACACACACACATACACACACACACACATACACACACACACATATATATATATACACATACACTCACATACATACAGACACACACACACACACACACAGACATGCGCGCACACACATTCTCTCACACACACACACACACACACACACAGACACTCACACACACTCAAACACTCATGAGTGGATGCATGTCCCCACGGAAGAAAATAACCCCTGAAATGATGACTTCTGGTGAATATTGTGGAAACTAATTGATACATTTAGATAAATATATTTCATACATTATAGCATATTATAATACAACTTCTACAACTTATTAGGCCTATATATTTATAGAATAGCCAAAGTAGGCCTAATCAATATACAAGACTGAACCACATAACTGATGTGAAATATAAAGGCTATCATGATCATTTTGCCAACAGTGAACCATGGATTTGTTTACTTTATAATACGTTTTATTTTTAACTTAAACAAATACAACATAATAGCATTCAAAACTCACCGGCTTAGACTGCATTTGAAGAAAAATAAACACGGTAAAAAACAGTATTCATTGTCCCTCGCGCATTCCAGCCGCGGGTAGTCATTTTCCCATTCAGTTCTATATTTCTGTGCTCTCTTCTTTTTCGCCGGCTGCTCGGAGGTAAGAGTCATTTTTACATTTCCCGCTGCTGTCACTTGTCGTCATCGTTGCTACGATACGTGACTCACAATGACTGAAACGACCAGATAAAAGGGCATTCTCTGATGATGTTCCAAGATGTTAAAAACGCTACGCTGATCATAGACAAATGGGGAGAAATTAGTATCTGCCGCACCGTCGTTTTTTTTTTTTTTCATAGTCTGACATATATCAGAAGCTATATCCCACTAAGCAAAATAATGTCCAAAAGACGTCTTTTCAACGTCTTTGTCACAAAAATCGGACGTTGAAAAGACGTCCACTGAGGGTCTAGAATGAAAGTTGTTATGACGTCTTTTTTTGACGTGTTCTGCACGTCCGATATAGACGTTCATCGAACCTTCGTACAAGGTTAAAACTAGTTCAGATGTGGCCATTGTGGACATATTTCAACATCATTTATTGTCTTATTTAGACATAATTACTTTGACTATTGCTGTCAGATGATCTCAGTGAGAATTAACAGAGGTTTAGATGTTGATATTTGTTTAATTTGAAGTGTCACCATTGTGGTGATCAGTGTTTGCTTTAGTCGGGCTCTTGGTCCCCGTTACTTTTACTTTAACTTTTATTTGACTGCTTTAACTGTGTGTTTGTAAAACACAAATGTTGTGGCAGAGAAAGCCAATAATAAGTAAGATCAGCTGTTTTCAGCTTATGGTTGATGATGAAATCATCACAAAAAAAGCATCAAATGTTGTCTGATGCTTTGGCATTCATAACCACCAACCTTGTGGAACGGCAATATTGGTGCGAAAAGCATTAAAAATGATCACTTATTTGAAGGTATATAAAGCATGTGCACATGATGTTTTGAGCAAATGTATCATATAGTCACACACAGACATCAAGATTTTGCACATGATTCACAACAATGGTGACAATAAAAAAAAAAAAAGCTTCATGCTGCAATGCATGATGGGTAGCTTTCATAGTACAAAACTCATCCTTGATTCTCAAGCTTTTTTTTTTTATTGTCACCGTTGTTGTGAATCATGTGCAAAATCTTGATGTCTGTGTGTGACTATATGATACATTTGCTCAAAACATCATGTGCACATGCTTTATATACCTTCAAATAAGTGATCATTTTATTTTAATGCTTTTCGCATCAATATTGCCGTTCCACAAGGTTGGTGGTTATGAATGCCAAAGCATCAGACAACATTTGATGCTTTTTTTTGTGATGATTTCATCATCAACCATAAGCTGAAAACAGCTGATCTTACTTATTATTGGCTTTCTCTGCCACAACATTTGTGTTTTACAAACACACAGTTAAAGCAGTCAAATAAAAGCTAAAGTAAAAGTAACGGGGACCAAGAGCCCGACTAAAGCAAACACTGATCACCACAATGGTGACACTTCAAATTAAACAAATATCAACATCTAAACCTCTGTTAATTCTCACTGAGATCATCTGACAGCAATAGTCAAAGTAATTATGTCTAAATAAGACAATAAATGATGTTGAAATATGTCCACAATGCCCACATCTGAACTAGTTTTAACCTTGTACGAAGGTTCGATGAACGTCTATATCGGACGTGCAGAACACGTCAAAAAAAGACGTCATAACAACTTTCATTCTAGACCCTCAGTGGACGTCTCTTCAACGTCCGATTTTTGTGACAAAGACGTTGAAAAGACGTCTTTTGGACATCATTTTGCTTATGTGTCTGTCATGGATTTGCACTGAATTGATTCTCAAAAATACGGAACAAAGTGCGTTCCGTATCAGTTCAATACGGAACAAGACTTTTATGTGTCAAATACGGGACGATTCCGTATTATACGGAACGGTTGGCAACCCTAACACACACACACACTCACACACACACACAAACTCAAACACTGTCAGGCATTATTCAGGATCTCGCTCATGAATGCATGTCTAGATTTGTTGTAATTTTTCTTCGTTCTTCAGCGATGAAGAAATGTGTCAGAACAAAACACTTCAACAGGCTGTTACACACACACACACACACACACACACACACACACACACACACACACACACACACACACACACACACTTTTACATGCTGTATCATGCAATCGGTATATTATATTCATTCTGACTGTAATTAAAGACTCGTTTATCACAAACCAAACTCTTTTGTCTGAAGTCTAGAGTAGAGTTGTATTGCATCTTGGAGGGGAAAGCAATCCCATAATGCACTGCAACAACAAGCTCAGTAAAAGCAATCCATCCAAGATAATAACCCTGGACTGGAGAGATTATTAAATATACTTGTAGTTCACTGAATACCAGAACTGAGTTTAAAATGAGTTAAATCGAATTAAACTGTGACCATATCCCATAATAAATGTGTGCTGTGTGTTATTATATTGCTAATCGCTGATTAATCTGATGTATTCAGCTCTTTACAAGCACAGACAACAGCTCAAACTTTAACACAGCAAACTTTAGGAGCTTTGAGTGTGTGTTTACAGTGTGTGTTGAAAGAAAGTTGAAACAAATTGGTGTTAAAGAAGTACGATGTGTGTGTGTGTGTGTGAGAGAGAGATTGTGTAAATGAGGCTGTTAAAGCTCAAAGCTGCTAGACTGTCTGTCAGTATCACACTTATAGAAGTGACATATACGAGTAGAGTGTGTGTGTGTGTGTGTGTGTGTGTGTGTGTGTGTGTGTGCGCTACAGCGGCCTTATTCCTGTGTGTGTTAAGTTCATTTAAAAGCTCATTGGTCAGCAGGTTGTCATGGTGATGGATGGTGGCCTTGTTCCTGCAGTATAGCCATAATCACAAGTGTTTGCTGCATGCATGGATCAGTAATTGTGTGTGTGTGTGTGTGTGTGTGTGTGTGTGTGTGTGTGTGTGTGTGTGTGTGTGTGTGTGTGTGTGTGTGTGTGTCAAGGAGCTTTTGGAAATGAAAACATCACATGGCTGCATCATTTTGACATTGGATCAGGCCACCGCCGATGTCGTCACTTTCGATTAGTGTGTCATGAATTCTTTAGCTTTCTTTAAGACGATCAAATGTGCTCGTATTGGTCTAATTTAAAGATTCATGAAGTGTCACACTGAATGATCTTTGTTTTTCTGTTGCATAACTTCTGCTATTTTTAATATTTTACCTTTGTGGGGCCTGTCTGTTTCTGAAGAGCCGTCGTCACCTTTTCCTGTCTTACTTCTCGTGTTGCTTATGTTTGATGTTTGTGTGTTTTATGTTCTTTCAGAGATTCTGTGGTTCATTTCAGTGAATTCAGTTCAGATATTAGGATCAAAATCTAATAGTGAATTGATAATTTTTCCTGAGGAGAATCAGAAGGGATTTCAGTTTGATTCCTTCAGATGTTAATTCAGTTTACTTTTCTGAAAAGTCATGTTCTTTTCCCCAAGAGAATACGAAGTGAATTCTGGTCTTTTCCCCAAGAGAATCAGAAGTGAATTCTGGTCTTTTCCTTAAGAGAATATGAAGTGAATTCTGGTCTTTTCCCCAAGAGAATATGAAGTGAATTCTGGTCTTTTCCCCAAGAGAATCAGAAGTGAATTCTGGTCTTTTCCCCAAGAGAATACGAAGTGAATTCTGGTCTTTTCCCCAAGAGAATACGAAGTGAATTCTGGTCTTTTCCCCAAGAGAATCAGAAGTGAATTCTGGTCTTTTCCCCAAGAGAATACGAAGTGAATTCTGGTCTTTTCCCCAAGAGAATCAGAAGTGAATTCTGGTCTTTTCCCCAAGAGAATATGAAGTGAATTCTGGTCTTTTCCCCAAGAGAATATGAAGTGAATTCTGGTCTTTTCCCCAAGAGAATACGAAGTGAATTCTGGTCTTTTCCCCAAGAGTATACGAAGTGAATTCTGGTCTTTTCCCCAAGAGAATCAGAAGTGAATTCTGGTCTTTTCCCCAAGAGAATATGAAGTGAATTCTGGTCTTTTCCCCAAGAGAATATGAAGTGAATTCTGGTCTTTTCCCCAAGAGAATCAGAAGTGAATTCTGGTCTTTTCCCCAAGAGAATATGAAGTGAATTCTGGTCTTTTCCCCAAGAGAATACGAAGTGAATTCTGGTCTTTTCCCCAAGAGAATACGAAGTGAATTCAGTTTTTTCCCAAGAGAATCAGAAGTGAATTCTGGTCTTTTCCCCAAGAGAATACGAAGTGAATTCTGGTCTTTTCCCCAAGAGAATACGAAGTGAATTCTGGTCTTTTCCCCAAGAGAATACGAAGTGAATTCAGTTTTTTTTCCCAAGAGAATCAGAAGTGAATTCTGGTCTTTTCCCCAAGAGAATACGAAGTGAATTCAGTTTTTTTTCCCAAGAGAATACGAAGTGAATTCTGGTCTTTTCCCCAAGAGAATACGAAGTGAATTCTGGTCTTTTCCCCAAGAGAATACGAAGTGAATTCTGGTCTTTGAGTTTGAATTAAAGCAAACTCAAATCGCTTCTGGATCTGAAGATGATCTAAATTGACTTTAGTTGTTTTTCTGAAAAAAAAGAGAAGTGAATTCAGATAACTTCCCAAAGAGCAAATTTATTTCACTTTCTGAACAGAATTAGAATTATTATTTGTGTGAAGACAATCAGATTAAATTTAGTTTGCTTTGGGTGTTAGTTTCCTGAAGAGAATCAGAAGTGAATTCAGATCACTTCCCAAAGAGCATTAGAAGTAATTTCATTTCACTTCCTGAACAGAATTAGAAGTGAAATAAGTTTTTTTTTTATGTGTGTGTGTTTGTGTGAATCCAATCAGATGCGAAACTGTTTGCTTTGCATCAAAAGTGACTTTGGTTCTTTTCCTTTAGAAAATTAGTGATTTAGTCTATTTTCCTGAAGAGAAATAGATTCATTTTCTGATCTAAATGTATCCTGTAACTGAACTGGGATGAACTGAAATGAAACGGATTCTTACCTTTGTATGTGTTGTATTTGTTGTATATATCTGTGTGTGTGTGTGTGTGTGTGTTTGTTTGTCTCCAAGAGTAAACACACTAACCTATCCAAGTTGTGACCAGTAACAGACAGCAATCGCCTCACAGACTTGTACCGGAAGGAAGAGGTCATAATGGTCAAGAGCGGAGGTCACGTCCAGAGCCCGCGCTTCCCCAACTCGTACCCTCGCAACCTGCTGTTGTCATGGAAACTGCTCTCGCCTGTACACACACGAATCCTGCTGGAGTTCGACGCTCAGTTTGGACTGGAAGAGGCGGAGAATGGAGTCTGCAGGTGAGGGCGGAGCTTTGGACTGATGAGCTCATGAATAATAATTAGATCTAAAAGTTTTAAGTGGAGGCGGAGAATGGAGTTTGCAGGTGAGGGCGGAGCTTCGGACTGATGAGCTCATGAATAATAATTAGATCTAAAAGTTTTAAGTGGAGGCGGAGAATGGAGTGCAGGTGAGGGCGGAGCTTCGGACTGATGAGCTCATGAATAATAATTAGATCTAAGAGTTTTAAGTGGAGGCGGAGAATGGAGTGCAGGTGAGGGCGGAGCTTCGGACTGATGAGCTCATGAATAATAATTAGATCTAAGAGTTTTAAGTGGAGGCGTAGAATGGCGTTTGCAGTTGAGGGCGGAGCTTTGGACTGAGCTCATGAATAATAATTCGATCTAAAAGTTTTAAGTGGAGGCGGAGAATGGAGTTTGCAGGTGAGGGCGGAGCTTCGGACTGATGAGCTCATGAATAATAATTAGATCTAAAAGTTTTAAGTGGAGGCGGAGAATGGAGTTTGCAGGTGAGGGCGGAGCTTCGGACTGATGAGCTCATGAATAATAATTAGATCTAAGAGTTTTAAGTGGAGGCGTAGAATGGCGTTTGCAGTTGAGGGCGGAGCTTCAGACTGAGTTAATTAATAATTAATTAGATCTAAGAGTTTTAAGTGGAGGCGGAGAATGGAGTCTGCAGGTGAGGGCGGAGCTTCGGACTGATGAGTTCATGAATAATAATTAGATCTAAGAGTTTTAAGTGGAGGCGTAGAATGGCGTTTGCAGTTGAGGGCGGAGCTTCAGACTAATGAGTTCATTAATAATTAATTAGACCTAAGAGTTTTAAGTGGAGGCGGAGAATGGAGTCTGCAGTTGAGGGCGGAGCTTCGGACTGATGAGCTCATGCATAATTAATTAGATCTAAGTTTTAAGTGGAGGCGAAGATTGGAGTCTGCAGGTGAGGGCGGAGCTTCGGACTGATGAGTCATGAATAATTAATTAGATCTAAGAGTTTTAAGTGGAGGTGAGAATGGAGTCTGCAGTTGAGGGCGGAGCTTCGGACTGATGAGCTCATGCATAATTAATTAGATCTAAGAGTTTTAAGTGGAGGTGAGAATGGAGTCTGCAGGTGAGGGCGGAGCTTCGGACTGATGAGTTCATGAATAATTAATTGCATCTATTTAAAGAGTTTTAAAGGGGTGTTCAGAAAGTGTTACTTCTACCATTTGGGTTGGTCTAGCTGGTAAATATTTAACAGTTTAACAAGCATTTAAATTTAAAGCTCTAGCTCTAAAATCTGATTAATTCATAGGATCGGTGATCCAGGAGCTTAATATCCTACGTGGTTAACTCGTGTTGTGACATAACAGGTTTAGTTCTCCGAATCCTGTGGTTTTGATTCTGCATTTCTGAACTAGAAATAATGACCTGAAGAGTTAAAACATGATATGAATATTTAATGAGCAGAAAGCCAATCAGAGCGAGTATCTGACCACGATGTGTGTGGCGTGTAGTCTCGGGTTACGAGTTTGTCCTTGAGGTTAGAGGGTTTTACTGCGAATCCGATATTTTACAAAGACCCTCGAGACGTCAGGACTAAAAATAAAGCAGGAAAAAAATCTGAGATGAGAGACAAGGTGAATTTAGAGGATGAGAAAGAGACAAGAAGTCAAAGAGGAGAAAAATAAGACAAGAATCTTAATGTATTACGTGTATATAAATGTCTGTGCTATATATATGATATAAATAAAAATAATCATGTTTCCAACTCATGCATTGACATTGTCCTTAATTGAAATAAAGCTAAAATAAAATATAAATATTAGATGGAAATCTTTAATAAGAAACATTATTTTAATGTAACCTTAGTTTGCATTTAAGTTGAAGTACTAAAATTACTAAAACTAAAATACAAAGTAAAAAAAAATACAAAATTACTAATAAATTAAATGAAAAAATTAAAATATAAAAATAAAAGCTAATTCAAAATATTAATAAATACTACAATAAGGTATATAAATAAAACTAAAAATAACACTTCCCTGTACAAAAAACATAGGAACATCCGATTGTCTTCACATGCATTTTGAGGAATATAATTTCAAATAAAGAAGTCCTTATTATGCTATTTTAAAGGTTCCTAATGTTGTTTTGTCCTCTCCTACAATAGTTTTACGTGCATCCAAGGTCAAAAAACACTTTCATTTTCTCATAATATCCATTTCAGCATCAGCTCTTTTCGTGTCTGAAACGCTTCGTTTAAAGATTCAGTCTCTCTAAACCCCGCCCCTCCGAGAGCTGCTCTGCTCTGATTGGTCGGATATCCCAGTCTGTATTGATTGGTCGACCACTTACAGCAAGTGTCAGAAATGAAACACCCATTACTATATCTGAATTTCAGCACTTGATACACAGCGATGCGAACAGTAACGATGATGACGGTTTTACCGTATCACATGATACCGTATCATTTACCAGCGCAGAAAACAGCGTAAACTCGTTTAGTCCTCAGCTATATTACACACTACATGAAAAGTAATATCTGACAAAGCATAATAGGGCAACGTTAACAGCAGTGTGGCTGGAAACCAACTTCAGATCTGTTCAAACATATGCATATCCTTTACCTGTGCGTGTGATGCACTGACAGGTGTGTGTGTGTGTGTGTGTGTGTGTGTGTGTGTGTGTGTTTTCAGGTATGATTATGTGGAAGTGGAGGATATTTCCGAAACCAGCACCATCATCTGGGGCCGCTGGTGCGGTCAAAGATTTCCATCACGGATCACATCCAAAACAAACCTCATCAAAATCACCTTCAAATCAGACGATTACTTCGTAGCAAGACCAGGATTCAAAATCTGCTACTCGCTGTTGGTGAGTGTGAGATTTTCATGAGAAATCATGAGATTTTTTTTTTGTTTTATCACATGGTGATATGAAAAGTCATGAGGAATTACATGCACTACTGTTCAAAAGATTTTTTTTTTCCCTCAAAGAAATTAATACTTTTAATCCGGAAGGACGCATTAAATTGATCAAAAGTGTCAGTGAAGACATTTATAATGTTACAAAAGATTATATTTCAAATAAATGCTGTTCTTTTGATCAAAGAATCCTGAAAAATAAAATGTATCAGTTTCCACAGAAATATGAACTGTTTTCAACACTGATAATAATAATCATAAATGTTTCTTGAGCATCAAATCATCATATTAGACTGATTTCTGAAGGATCATGTGACACTGAAGACTGGAGTAATGATGCTGAAAATTCAGCTTTGATCACAGGAATACATTACAGTTTAAAATATATTAAAATAGAAAACAAAAATAATATTTCATCTTATAATCAAATAAATGCAGCCTTATTTAAAAAAAAAAAAAACACATTAAATGATCTTTTGAATGGTAGTGTATGTATATGACACATTTTTTTTAGCTCAATATAAAATGGCCTCCAGTATCTTGTTGCTTTTTAATACAAATATTGGTTACACTTTTTATTTTAAGGAGTCATTGTTACCGTTTAATTATATATTTAAGTACTGAGTAATATTAATGTACTTACTATAGGGTTAGGGTAGGATTAGGGTTTGGTTGAGGGTTAGTTGCATGTAATTATCTATAATTTACTGTTATTACTATAGTAAGTACATGTAACACATGTAACAAGGGCACTGTAAAATAAAGTGTGACCAAAATATTACACACAACAATTTTGGTGTCATGTAAATTAAAGTCAGTAGTTGGTGTAGAGCTAGAAGTCTCTGTTTGATATCCTCGGATGTATTTATTATAGTCTGTGAAGCGGATGCTAGTGGATGGAGGAACGACAGCAGATGGACAGAGAAATATTTTACAGTATTCACTGGGACTGACGCCATTCTGCTTTACGACTGCCTCGTGGCTTTCTCTCCACACAGGCCAAATCGACAGTAATGCGGTGCTAGCTGTTAGCATAAATATGCAATATGTTTAGAAATCTGCCAAATTGTTTCCATTTGAGCTCATGCTGGGAAACAGAATTAAAACAGACACCCGCACTGGACATAAACAAGATTAATGGACAATAGACATTTATAATGTTACGAAAGAGTCTATTTCAAATAAATGCTGTTCTGTTAGAACTTTCTGTTCATCAAAGAATCCTGAAAAATGAAATTTATCACTGTTTCCACAAAAATACTATCTTTTTTCAACACTGATAATAATCATAAATGTTTCTTGAGCATCAAATCATCATATTAGACTGATTTCTGAAGGATCATGTGACACTGAAGACTGGAGTAATGATGCTGGAAAATCACAGGAATAAATTACACTTTACTATATATTCACATAGAAAACAGTCATTTTAAACAAAACAAAATTGGTGAAGGAACAATTTTACATTTCAATTGAACATGACATTTTTAAGTGGAAAACCTGAAATAGGATTTTCGTGTAAAACTTGCTCTAATAATCTTTGTTTCTTCCTGTCTGATCACTTCAAGTCCCCCTGTAGTCAATAATTGTATCCCTTAAAACTCATCTTTGATCACCGAAATTACACATTTAAAAGTTTTTTCCTTGAAAAAAAAATCTGCATGCCTTAAAGGAACACTCCACCGTTTTTTGAAATAGGGCTTATTCACCTTCTTTCCTACATTTAGATAGGTGGGCAAATGCATTTTTGTCTCAGTGCATGCGTTGTTTTAGTTTGACAGGGTCGGCGCTAGCTTAGCTTAGCACAATGAATGGAATCCTTTGTTGCCAGCTAGCATGGCCTGAGTAAAAGTGATCTAAAAAAAATTAAAAAACCCCACCTAATTACTTCTTGTGGCCTGCGTATTCACAACGAGTACAAATAGCGATGCAGATTAACACTAGGCGATTTCCTAGGCAGATATTGACTTGGGACTATATTAGGGGGAAGCACAGGCGAAGCACTGCTACTTAGGCAAGGCGCTGCTACTTGGGTGCAGAGATATCACGCAACACATGAAATGTGAATATGTGGTATAATATGTGAATGTGAATACAGGTATAATATGGGTCGATCTATACATGCATGAAGTGGGAGAGAGGCCAGACTATGCTTAAATATATTTTTATTTTTATTTGCACACTGAAGAAGGCACGCGCCGAAACGCGTCTGTGCAAATAAAAATAAAAATATATTTAAGCATAGTGCGGCCTCTCTCCCACTTCATGTATTATAATTATCTAGGCCAGCACTCTTAAAATTGACAAGTGTACACATTGAGGGAAGTCTGCTCCTATCCACATTTACTTTTCGATCTATACATGCGTCATGTTTAAAATAATTACTTACTCTGTGGACAGTTGTCCATTTGGTCCATTCGGCATGGGGCTTTTTTTCCAGGTCACTTTATCACACCGGGAAATTTTTTTTTTTGACATTTCATGTGTTGCGTGATATCTCTGCGCCCAAGTAGCAGTGCTTCGCCTGTGCTTCCCCCTAATATAGTCCCAAGTCAATATCTGCCTAGGAAATCGCCTAGTGTTAATCTGCATCGCTATTTGTACTCATTGTGAATACGCAGGCCACAAGAAGTAATTAGGTGGGTTTTTATTTTATTTTATTTTTTTACTTTTACTCAGGCCATGCTAGCTGGCAACAAAGGATTCCAATCATTGTGCTAAGCTAAGCTAGCGCCGACCCTGTCAAACTAACCTCCACTCACTCAGCTCAGAGATCCACTGGTTGACAATCACACGTTGATCTGATTGGTTACAAGGTAGTTTGTGACGTCAGAAACACCAGCGATTTCAAAGCGTGTTTTTGAGACTGTCTTTGGTTCACAAAATACTCAGCAATGCTGTCGACTTATGAATTTACACATGGTTTGTCTTATGGCATATTAAAAACACCACACAGACACATAAACAACATTAAAAGCTGGATTTTTCACCACAGGGGGACTTTAAAGTAACAGCAGACGTTTGCCTTGACGTCTCTTCTCTCCTGAAATGCTCTTTTCCCTCGGATGAACTTTAAAAACGTGGCTTAATTAAGACATCTCTCTTCCTGAGGCAGAATAAGAGAGAGACGGAATAAACAGAGAGAGATGAAGGTGTGAGAAAGCAGTTCGAGAAAGTGAGAGACTGAGCTTTCGGTGCGAACGTGTTTTACTGAGAGAGAGATCTGAGAGTTTAGTTCTGTGTCTTCATCACACACACACACACACACACACACACACACGGAGAAGGTCCATAACGAGAAGTGACAGCGAACAGCGTGTTTTGTCATCGCTCGTGTTAAAACTCTTCGTTAAAGCTCGCTCGTTAAGGGCCTTCGTTCCGGTTAACGACACACACAGATGTGGACAGTGTTTCTGCGGGGAAGATGATGTGCTTCTTCCTCAAAGCGGCGTCTGATGAGCTCGTAAAACACACCGCTGTTTCTTCTGGGGTGTTTGTAAAGCGTAATTGTGCCTTTTTGTTCACGATCTTTAATTGTAATTAGAGGGCTTTCCTTCAGTGTTGTTAGGATGATGTGCTTTGTCGTAAACCAACGATGCACGAGGGAAGTGTGTGTGTGTGTGTTGTGTTTATGGGTCGGGTTAGTGTAAGGAGACAGTATAAAAACCATTACATCTATGAAGAGTCCGCATTTAGATAGCTAATAAAACGTGTTTGTGTGTATGTGTGTGTCTGTGTCTGTGTGTGTGTGTGTGTGTGTGTGTTCAATCTTTAATTGTAATTAGAGGGCTTTCCTTGAATGTGGTTAGGATGATGTTCTTTGTCGTAAACCAATGATGCACAAGGGAAGTGTGTGTGTGTGTGTGTGTGTGTGTGTGTTGGGTAGGTTTAGGGTTAGTGTGCGTGTGTGTGTGTTTAGGGTTAGTGTGCGTGTGTGTGTGTGTGTGTGTTGGGTAGGTTTAGGGTTAGTGTGCGTGTGTGTGTGTGTGTGTGTGTGTGTGTGTTGGGTAGGTTTAGGGTTAGTGTGTGTGTGTGTGTGTGTGTGTGTGTTGGGTAGGTTTAGGGTTAGTGTGTGTGTGTGTGTGTGTGCGTGTGTGTGTTGGGTAGGTTTAGGGTTAGTGTGCGTGTGTGTGTGTGTGTGTGTGTGTGTGTGTGTGTGTTGGGTAGGTTTAGGGTTAGTGTGCGTGTGCATGGGTGTGTGTGTGTTGGGTAGGTTTAGGGTTAGTGTGCGCGTGTGTGTGTGTTGGGTAGGTTTAGGGTTAGTGTGTGTGTGTGTGTGTTGGGTAGGTTTAGTGTAAGGACACAGTATAAAAAAACATTACATCTATGGAGAGTCCGCATTTAGATAGCTAAGTAAATGTGTGTGTGTGTGTGTGTGTGTGTGTGTGTGTGTGTGTGTTGGGTAGGTTTAGGGTTAGTGTGTGTGTGTGTTGGGTAGGTTTAGTGTAAGGACGCAGTATAAAAACCATTACATCTATGGAGAGTCCGCATTTAGATAGCTAAGTAAATGTGTGTGTGTGCGTGTGTGTGTGTGTGTGTTGGGTAGGTTTAGGGTTAGTGTGTGTGTGTGTTGGGTAGGTTTAGTGTAAGGACGCAGTATAAAAACCATTACATCTATGGAGAGTCCACATTTAGATAGCTAAGTAAGTGTGTGTGTGTGTGTGTGTGTGTGTGTGTGTGTGTGTGTGTGTGTGTGTGTTGGGTAGGTTTAGGGTTAGTGTGTGTGTGTGTTGGGTAGGTTTAGTGTAAGGACGCAGTATAAAAACCATTACATCTATGGAGAGTCCGCATTTAGATAGCTAAGTAAATGTGTGTGCGTGTGTGTGTGTGTGTGTGTGTGTGTGTGTGTTGGGTAGGTTTAGGGTTAGTGTGTGTGTGTGTTGGGTAGGTTTAGGGTTAGTGTGTGTGTGTGTTGGGTAGGTTTAGTGTAAGGACACAGTATAAAAAAACATTACATCTATGGAGAGTCCGCATTTAGATAGCTAAGTAAATGTGTGTGTGTGCGTGTGTGTGTGTGTGTGTGTGTGTGTGTGTGTGTTGGGTAGGTTTAGGGTTAGTGTGTGTGTGTGTTGGGTAGGTTTAGTGTAAGGACGCAGTATAAAAACCATTACATCTATGGCGAGTCCACATTTAGATAGCTAAGTAAATGTGTGTGTGTGTGTGTGTGTGTGTGTTCAATCTTTAACTGTAATTAGAGAGCTTTCCTTGAATGTTGTTAGGATGCACGTCTTTGATGTTCTTTGTCGTAAACCAACGATGCAAGAGGTTTTTTTTTTTAGTTTTTATATTTGTTTATTTCTGTTCTATTGAAGATGTTGACCTGAATTACAGAACATTTGAGCCATGAAATGAATTCATTATCCTTGTTATTTAGAGAAAATCCATGATATAATTCCCTAAACTACTTCACAGATTTCATTTTCCTGTATAAAAGTGAGATTTAACTTTTAAAAATCCAACCTAAAGTTAAATATTTAGCTTTAATGAAATAATGAAAAATGCATTGACATAATTGTAATAATTCTATACAGCGGGAAATAGTGTTGCTTTAACATTGAAATTTGATTGTTTCATGAATGTAATTGTAGGGATATTACATGTGTGATTATTACGTGCATGTCAATTAATTTATTGCCATAAAAGGTCACATTATTAGTGTTAGAATTAGTGCTGGGGAACGATTATAACGCATTCAAAATAAAAGTGTGTGTTTACATAATATATGTGTGTGTGCTGTGTATAATTGTGTATAATTATTTTGTATATATAAATACACACACATGCATGTGTATATTTAAGAGAAAATTATTATATATATATATATATATATATATATATATATATATATACATATATATATATATATATATATATATATATATATATATATAAAGTATATACATGCAAATATTCCTTAAATATACACATGCATGTGTGTGTATTTATATATATAAAATAATTATACACAATTATACACAGCACACACACATATAGTGACACAAACTTTTATTTTGAATGCGATTAATCGTTGCACAGCACATGAGAATTTAAACTACAGTTTAAAATATATATTTATTTATTTTTTGCAAGGAAGTTTCTTCATCTCACTAAGGCTGCATTTTATTTGATTAAAAATACACTAAAAATGGTAATAATCAAAATAACTTTCTTGTCTATGCATGCATGGTTTGCTATAATAATGTTGTTTTTCTCCTCCCACATGGTCATGGTTGTCAGTGGAAGTCATTTCAGAGGTGGAGCCGGTTATTATATTTTGATGAAAGATTATGAAAACACTTTTTTCCTTTAGAAAAGCATGAATCTTGCACAGAGCAGGTAGATGTGAAGAAAGTGTGTGTGACCCTCGCTGAACCCTGCAGCTGCTGCTCTTCAGGTTCAGTGTGTTCGACCCGGATCCGTCATGTGTAATTCCCTGAATCTACGGTATTCCTGACGTTAACACATTCCCGCTCTGCTCCGGACATCTCTGCTGAACATGAGCAGAAGGTCTCGCTGCGTGTGTGTGTGTGTGTGAGAGAGACATCAGAGGCCCGTACAGACGTGCGTGCGTCTCTGATGGGAAACATCATCATAACAGACCGCCCACGACCTCTGACCTCCTTCTATTGTTTGCATTGCCACAGGAGCAGATTTATGTAACAAGAGTGGCAGCTCAGGGAAGTGTGTGTGTGTGTACGGGTGTGTGTGTGTGTGTTGGGCAGGTTAAGGGGTTAGTGTAAGGAGACAGAATATACAGTTTGTACAGTATAAAAACCATTACGTCTATGGAGAGTCCGCATTTAGATAGCTAAGTGTGTGTGTGTGTGTGTGTGTGTGTGTGTGTGTGTGTGTGTGTGTGTGTGTGTGTGTGTTCACAGCATAATGGAGGTTTTAAGTTAATGGTTAAAAAGTCAATAGGGAAAAATAGAGTTTTAAAGTAGCCAGTCTTCAGATCAAGATTATTATACTTTTGCACATTTATTTTTATTTTGATACTTTTTTCAAATTGCTTAATTTGCTTGTTTTTTTTTTCATTTTATTTATTTAGTTTGGTGACTTATTCAAAAAAACAAACATATTTTATTATTTTATGTTCCGCCAAAGAAAGTAAGTCATACAGGTTTGAAACATGAGGATGAGTAAATGTAAATTAACAGAATATTTTTTTTTTTTGCAAACTACCCCCCCCCTCCCCCCCCCCCCCCTCCCCCCCAAAAAATATATAGATATATATATCGTATAAATTTATTTTATATATATATATATTTAAAATATATATAAACATCATTTAGATATATTTTTAAGATGGAAAAATGCGGCTTTACAGATACTAGACACGTGACTTTTAAACGAAAGATTGGTATCATAGAGCACACCCAGGTTCCTAACCGACGATGAGATGAGGACTTGCCAGAGCAGCCATCGAGTGTTAGACCGTGTTCTAGGTTATTACGCAAGGACATTTTTTGTTAAATAATTCGAATTTCAGTTTTTTTCAGAATTAAGTAGTAGGAAATTACCAGTCATCCAGTTTATCAGCTATGCATTCTGTTAATTATGTGAAATGGTAAGTTTTGTCAGGACGTGAAGAAGTATAGATCTGAGTATCATCGGCATAACAGTGGAAGCTAATGCCATGCTTCCTAATGATGTCTCCTAATGGCAGCATGTACAGAGTGAACAGCAACGGTCCTAGTACTGAGCCCTGTGGTACGCCATACTGAACTTGTGATCGATGAGACATCTCATCATTTACTGCTACAAACTGATAATGGTGGATAAGTATGATTTAAACCACGCTAATGCAATTCCACTAATGCCAACATCATTTTCGAGTCTATTTAAAAAAAAATGTTGTGGTCAATGGTGTCAAATGCAGCACTAAGATCGAGTAACACTAATAGAGAGACACAACCACGATCGGATGATAAAAGCATCTTATCATTTGTAACTCTAATGAGAGCTGTCTCAGTACTATGGTACGGTCTAAATCCTGACTGGAAATCCTCGCAGATATCATTACTTTCTAAAAAGGAACATAGTTGTGAGGATACTGCCTTTTCTAGTATCTTTGACAGAAAGGGTAGATTCGAGATCGGCCTGTAATTGACTAATTCTGTACGATCAAGTTGTGGTTTTTTAACAAGCGGTTTAATCATAGCCAGCTTAAACGTTTTTGGTACGTATCTAAATGACAAAGATGAATTAATGATATTAAAAAGAGGATCTACAGGACCTCTGGAAGCATCTCTTTCAGTAGCTTAGTCGGTATAAGGTCTAACATACATGTTGTAGATTTAGATGATTTAACGAGTTTAGTAAATTCTTCCTCTCCTATAGCAATGAATGAATCAAATTTTTCCTCAGGGAGACTACAATGCACTGCCTGATGCGATACTAGATCTAACATATTTGAAACACGGAGTCGTCTTTGCAGCCTTGGCTAAATGAAGTTTACACGAGACTAGATAATGATCTGAGATGTCATCGCTCTGCTGCAGAATTTCAACGGCATCAACATCTATTCCATGTAATAATATTAGATCTAGAGTATGATTACGACAATGAGTAGGTCCTGACACGTGTTGTCTAACTCCAATAGAGTTACGAATCTCTTTAAATGCCATTCCCAGTGCATCTTTTTCATTATCTATATGTATATTAAAATCACCAGCAATTAGGACTTTATCTGCAGCCAGCCTCTGATAGAAAGTCAGCAAATTCTTTGAGGTATAGTGCGATCTGCTGTGATGTCACAATCATGGTGCATTGTGGTCTATGGCTCTGAGTAGACTTGCTCGAGGGTCTGTCCAAATAAACTTCCCTCGTCCACCTGACGAAGTTTAAGGTTAGTTCTGTCCATCTCTCTCTCTCTCTCTCTCTCTCTCTCTCTCTCTTCATTATCGGTGTGTAACTGTGGACTTGTGGATTGATGGCCTTGTTAATTCGTGTTGTATAACGTTCACCTTTAGCGTTGACGTTTACCGCTGGTTTTAAATGCCAGCGCTGTGATGCCCGTAGCTCCGCCCCCTCACGATGACATCATGAGTGATGGGTGTAATCCGAGCGTTTGCTGAGTGTGATTGTGTTTGTGCTGCTGAATGTCAGGAGTGTTTCAACACAGGATTTATCAGAGCAGATAATGACTTTCCCAGAGTTCCTCCGGCACTGATGCTCAATGAATACCAACGTTTCTGTGAAAAATTAATGAAACTAAAGTTTGAAATCTGTTTTTCAGGACAGCTCACCTCTCGCATCTATGACCAACTGGGAAGCCGTCACAGTGACATCAGTAAGTATTACCAACCAGTGTTGGGGAAAGTTACTTTGAAAAGTAATGCATTACAATATTACGTTACTCCCTTAAAAAGTAACTAATTGCATTACTTACAGGGTTCCCACGGGTCCTTGAAAGTTTGTGAATCTAAAAAAATAAAACTCAAGGCCCTGGAAAGGTACTGGAAAGTGCTTGAATTTATTTTGTGCAAGAAGTTTTCTGGAAAAAATTCCATATTATTCCCTCCGGTCCTCCAATGTGTTATTTCGCCAATACTTCGTGACCTATGCATACTAGCTTGCTTGATTTACGTTAGTTACGCTCATTTATAATTATTAGTGTTTCCCCCGTGAGGTACTTTGTGTTGTACGTTGCCGTGACGTTCACGCGCGCACGAAACTACTACGATGGTGCCTCAACGTTTCACAGACACACCGGGAAACATTGCAAAAATAGGCTGAAAAATTGCTGAAACGTGATGCCTGGAAAATGCCAGTTTCAAGATATTTGACTCACCAAAGAAGAATACAAAGAATGCTTGTTAAGGTAATGTAAACCCATGAGGCAAGAAAACTGTAACAATGTGTCTTACGAGCTAACACAATGTAACCTCGCTCTCAGTTGAAATGTGTCCCCACATTAAGTCCTTGAATTTGAGGGTATTGGATCTGAAAGTCCTTGAAAGGTCCTTGAATTTGAAGTTAACCAAGGTGTGGGAACCATGTACTTAGTTACTTTTTTAGATAAGTAATGCATTACGTTACTTTTGCGTTATTAATTTTTTTCACCTGGGCTAGGCTTTTTTTTTTTTTTTTTTTATATATAACAAAAAAGTTCTATTTGTGGGCAAATGTAAAGACCCTTTCACTCCAAAAGTGAAATAATGAGCCTCAGGCTGAAGGAAATGCAGATTCTGCTGTAATTCTGGATAACGGAAGATGCAGGAGAAAAAAGTTTAACACTTTACCAGTAAAAACAACAAAAATCAACCGAATCATCGAAGGTCAGGAGCAAGTACATTGGTCAACAAAGTGAGATTAAATGCATAAAAATGTATGTTTTATTTGACATATTTAGTTATTGGAGATTTGCATGGTATTCTGGTTCTGCATTTCACTGATTTTAATCATTTTGAGGAATATTGAATCTTTTTTTGTGCAAGTGAGAGGAGTAAATGCACGCTCACATTTAGTCTAGAACTACAATAACCATCGTGTTTACACACACACACACACACACACACTATGCACTTCTGTTAGTCAATAAATGGGGAAAACAAAGTAACTTGCATTACTTATTTGAAAAAGTAACTCAGATATTTTGTTGTAAATTTTAAAAGTAATGCATTACTTTACTAGTTACTTTAAAAAGTAATCTGAAATGATGTGTATTGTGAAAAGCACTATACAAATAAATGTGAATTTAATTAAATTAACTCATTACAAGTAACTTGAGTTACATAATCAAAGCATCTTTACAGAAAATGCATTACTTCACTAGTTACTTGAAAAAGTAATCTGATTACGTAACTCAAGTTACTGTTACCAACTCAGTAGTTTGTGTTTAGTAACTCTCAGATGTTGATCAGGATGTTGACGCTGGTCTTTGATGCAGAAGCGTGAGTGTGTTCATCCGTCGTCTCGTGTGTGTGTGTTCCTGTAGGATCTTGTTGGGTTATCCGGGACGGATTCTCCTCTTTCTGCGTCCGCGCTGGACAACGAGATCGCGAGCGTGAGCACCGTGGAGGAGTTACTGAGACACCTGAACCCCTTCACCTGGCAGGAGGACCTGGAGCAGCTGTACACACACACACACACACACTACAGACCACGAGCTTACCACAGCGACCGCACACACAAGCGTGAGTCTCTCTCTCTCTCTCTCACACACACACACACTCACACACACACACTACAGACCACGAGCTTACCACAGCGACCGCACACACAAGCGTG
>JAJAQA010000008.1:38369652-38394652 GCA_021464565.1 Rutilus rutilus
GTGTTTTTTTTCTGTGGAGTCTGAGCAAGTAAAGTGTGTGTTCCTCTCTGTCCTTATCAGCTCCACACACACACACACACACACACACACACACACACACACAAAACTACAAACTCATCTGTGGTTTTATTTTTCCCCAAATATGTCGTCGTTTTCTGGGTAACACGTGGTAAATGAGGTCATCACTGGCATAATTAATTAAAATATTTATAATTAAATTGAATAATATATTTATTATATTACATAAAATATTTTCTACAAAAAATGTATAATATACAACGGTTTCTTTAACTACCAATGAAATGAGAGGTAGTGTATAAAGCTGTCAGCTATTCTGTTTAACTCTATTAACTTTTAATTAAATTAACTATTAACTATAAATGATCTATTAACTAATCAGTTATTAACACAATTAGACACAGACTTCAGTAATCTTTCAGCCTGAACCCAGTCTAGTGTTGAGGATCTGAGTGAAGCCTCATGGGACATTTGAGGCATTCTGGGAGTCCTAGTTTCTGTAATCTGCAGGCTGACATCAGCATGACCCGGTGATTGACAGCTGTCACAGAGCCGTCAGGACACGTTCATTGGGTAGAATAACAGACGGTTACCCACGGCAACATCTGCTAAATGTGATTGGCTCCAGCTGTCAGTGCTGACTAATGCGAGACCACCACAACTGCACACACACACACACGCACTCTCTCTCACACACACATACACACATACGTGCACACTCACTCTCTCACACACACACACACACACACACACACACTCTCTCTCTCTCTCTCTCTCTCTCTCTCTCTCTCTCTCTCTCTCTCACACACACACATACACACATACGTGCACACTCACTCTCACACACACACACTCACACACACGTGCGCACTCACTCTCTCACACACACACACACACACTCTCTCTCACACACACATACGTGCACACTCACTCTCACACACACACACACACACACACGTGCGCACTCACTCTCTCACACACACACACACACACACACACACACACACACACACACACACACACACACACACACACACGATATATGAGCTTCAGTACAGAACACGAGGCATCCAGAGGTTAAAGGTCAAGGACAGATATCGATTGGAAAGCGAATCAATGAAGACAAATCTCAGAATAAATCTGGTCCACTTCCGGCCGTGATCGAGCGAACATCTCGAGTCTCCAGATATCATCAGTGTCATCAGTGTGTGCTTCAGTTATTACTGTGAAGAATAAATACTGTAATCCGGAAGATAATGACGAGTTTAACAGCGGATGATTCCTGATATCCATCAGCAGAAGATCATGCAGATTTTTAATTACAGAAAGCAGAAGTCGTAGTTACAGTAATGCATGCAAAACTGATCTGAACTCATTTACAAGCACAATGGGAATTTTTTATTTTTTAATTAACAAAAAAATATATATAATTATTTTGTTAGCCAGTTAGCGCATTATCTAACATTAACTACAAATGAGCAATACATTTTCTAGTTGTATTTTTGCTAATTAATGTGAACAAGGATTAATAAATAGTTCATCAATTTAAGTCTATTAAATAATATGAACAGACACAACCCTTGATTTTAATAATATATTGACATTAACTCTTTCCCTGCCAGGAGTTAACTAAGATTAATAAATCTTTTAGAAGTATTTTTCATTATTTCATGCGGTAACACTTTATTTTAGTGTCGTTACATGTACTTACCGTAGTAATAACAGTAAATTACATGCAACTAACCCTCAACCAAACCCTAACCCTATAGTAAGTACATGTAGGTCATTAATATTGCTCAGTACTTAAATATATAATTACACTGTAACAATGACACCTTAAAATAAAGTGTAACCTTCCATGCTAATTGATCTGGTTAACTCATTTACTGTAAACAAATGGAAATGATTGTCGCAACATAAAGTTGATGACCACAGATCAACTGTTTGATTTATTTATTGATGTTGATAGAGTTTGTAATGAACCCAGAGCATTGCTTTGAAAGGTTGTGCATATTTTTTAATGCACTATTACTGGTGCCGTTCTGTCGTTTTAGACCAAACATTTGTGTGTTTTTTTTTTATTATTTTTTTTACTTCATCGAAATGGTACAAAACTTGGTAAAGGTTTTCGCACTTGCTGTGTGTGAACAAAAATAAATAAAATAAATCATGGACATTATTCAAAAATGTGAAATGGTGAAGTGCTCCTCGCGGTCAAAAATGACGCATTGGAAACGAATGTGAGACGAGTTTCCTCTAGTGGAAGCGTTTGGTACTGCAGCCGAACAACATCTCACTGAACGCTCATTTCTTGAGATATCAACCTCAAATCTGGAGCACAACTAATTTAGATTTATGGGTTTGATTTTCTCAGTTTAAGAGTAAAACGTGTTTTGGAAAATATATTTTTCATGTAAAATGCGCATTTTTCATAACAATAAATGTAAATTTGTATATATTTTTTTCACGTTCACTTTTTCAACTTTTGTTCACTCCAGCAATAATCTGTCATGTGTCGTCTTTGAAAAGAGATCAAACTGAAGTCTGTCGCTCTGAAGCGTTCAAGATTTATGACAGTTTAAGTTGGAAATAAATTTTTTACGTCTATGCGCAAAAAGTGAATAAATGGATTATAAATACAGCGTAAATATAATTTAATACCATAAAATCCCTCAGAAATACAAAATATTAAATAAAAAAAACATTATTCAACTAAAATACAGAACAATCATTTCATTGAAAAATAAAAAATAATAAAAATAAGATTATTAAATAATGAAAATTTAAATATTATCTTTTGCATGTCGGTCAAAAATGACTTTTTTTTTTTTTTTTTGATTTTTAAATATAGCTTTTATAGTTAAAAAATGATCATTAAATATTGAATGTGTGTGTGTGTGTCTTCAGGTGCTGAAGTTTTCCCCGGGGTCGAATTTCTACAGGAAGAGAACACACACTCACTGGGTTCTGGAGGAGATTTACCTGCAGCATCATGAGAGATGTGACTGTGTGTGTCAGTCCAGACCACCGCGATGAACACACACACTCATACACACACACACTGTCACTGCACTCCAGTCAGACGTATAATCTTCAGGTCATGCCTCCACATAAACACAAAGCCTTTTCATAACACAAGACACACACACACACACACACACACACACACACACACACACACACACACACACACAGAGCGTTGGGAGACTTTGATATGTAGCTTTCTCTGTTTCTGTTTTACTCTTGATGTCAGATGTTATTGTGTCCAGTAAAGTCACATGGAACTCACCAATGGAATGTAAAAATTAATATTAATGAGGCTTTTGCTCTCTGAGACCAATCAGAAGTCAGAGCTCCCCGAGGGGGCGGATCCTTCGCCAATCCGATCTAATCCAGTGTTATTTATTAAAAGAAATGTCTTTGTCTTTTTATAACTGTGATCATGCTGTTGCATGTGGGTTTTGTGTTCATATTCTCTTTCTTGTCTGATCAAAGGTCTTATTAAAGTGAATCTCATAAAAACATGTCCAGTTCACCCTAAAATATTAAGAAAGAAAAATAAAGAAGCCCGACTTTAGGTCTGAATTTGCAGTCTGCTTATTCAGAAAAATGCGCATAATAATGAGAAACTTTTTCATAGTTATAGCTCAGTGTCTCATTTATTCATAAATATGAGAAAGTTTCTCAATTTTATTTAGGGGAGAATTTTTTCGATCATGTCTCATAATAATGAGAGACTCTAATAATGAAATAACGTCTCATAACAAAAACTTAGTTTCTCATTATGAGATGTTCGATGTTCAATGCAATTATTGTCATTTCAAGAAAGTTACTCATTGATGTGTTAAATCACTTTTACAGGAAAGATTCTCATTATCATGACATATTTGTATTAGAAACTCATATTTATTAAGTCATCATCGTTACCTGAAATTTGCTCATTGTTATGTAAGTCGTTAGCATTAGAAAGTGTTTCAATATGATTTAGAGAATCGTATTTTTTTTTGTGATGGCAGAACATAAATATCATCACGTATATTTTATATGTTAATCTTTTTTTTAAAATTTCAGCATTTTTTTCCTGATTAGGATTTGATTTAATGATCCTAAAAATGGGGAGCAAAATATTTGTATTTATTATTGTTTTTTTTGTGTGTGTTAAATATCACCTGGACATGTTCTTGTCAAGAAAACAACGTTACAGTGATCTGTCGATGTTTCATCAGCCAATTAAAGCACTTCATTATAATCAAACGCCAACTGTTATATTTGTCATGCATAGCCTATTTATTCAGAGGTGTGTGTAAGACATGATGTTCTGGGTTCAGCGTGTGTGTGTGTGTGTGATGATCCTCTTCAGTCTGCGGGTTCCTCTGTTCCCTGATCGGGGTTTAATGCACTCGTTCAGCTGGAGCGATACGCCGCCGAGACGGGTGTTGTTGACTGTGGATTTAGCCTTTAATTACGAGGCTTTTAAAGCGCTTTTATTACACTTCAGGACACGTGAAATGAAACCAATGATTCTCTTAAAGCAGTCTGTGGAGGAGAGTCCGTCTCGCGCCGTTGATCCTGTCAGATATGAGGAGTTTTCCACATGTACAGTGTCATAAAAAGCACCAAAATAAACTGCATTTGTCATGTTTATCATGGTTGTGTTTGTCTCTTTGATATGTAAAATATGACTCCTTTAAGTCCCCCTGTAATCAATCATTTTATCCCTTAAAACTCATCTTTGATCACCAAAATCACATATTTAAAAAAAAAAGTCTTTCTTCATACCTTAAAAATATCTTGACTGTAACTCGACACCCTTGCCTCATTTAGTATGCGCGGTTCTATGAATATGCAAATGAGCCCCGCCTCCACACACTCGCTCAGCTCAGAGATCCACTGGTTGACGATCACACGTTGATCTGATTGGTTACAAGGTAGTTTGTGACGTCAGAAACACCAGCGATTTCAAAGTGTGTGTTTGAGACTGTCTTTGGTTCACTGCAGTTTTAAGGAGGAAATACTCAGCAGTGCTGTCGACTTATGAACTTACACATGAGTTTGTCTTATGGCATATTAAAAACACCACATAGACACATAAACAACATTAAAAGCTGGATTTTCACCACAGAGGGACTTTAAGAATTAAAAATAATTATAGTATAGCTAATAAATATTAGTAGCCTATTACAAGTAAAATATCATTAGAATAAATGTAAGTAACAATATCGAAATTCTTTTTTTTTAAATAAGTTGGAATAATGCAAATTGATGACTTTAACAAACACAGACAGACTCATTTCCCTAAGGAGAAAATAAAATGATTTCACTTGATTTAGTCTAGTTTGTATCAAACACAACATGATTTTCGTTGATCGAGATCTGGCGCGCATTAAGTCCCCCATATGCCAGCGAACCAATGAGAACGCAGGACAGTGATGACGATGCGTAACAACCGACTGTACGCCGCAGAGATGCTACGGATCCTGCTTTCAACATGATCTCAAGCTTTATTGTTCTGTTTTGTGTAATTGCACAAGTAAAAAGGCACTTAGAGCGTATAGCATTGTAAGCATATTGTATAAAGTAGCACCTTTTTCTTTTGTTTGTTATAATTTAGTTCTTGTCCTCTGGCACTGTTTTAGGTTTATTTTACTTTACTTTAGTTACTCTGTATTTTTACTTTGAAGATTATGTCTCATTGTATTGTTCTGAGTATTTTTATATTTATTATTATCATTTAATAACACAAACAAACAAACAACATTATCAAATCTCTGAATATAACAGCGATTGTTCAGCTTTAGGTTGAGTGTAGCTAGTACCAAAATCACCATAAAACAAACAAACAAATAATAAATAAAATACAAAATAAAATAAATCAAAAGTGGCTTGAAACGCTGAACTCCACAGGTGTTACGCTGCTGTTGCATAAGTTTACACGGTACACCCTTTACTGTTTTATAAAATGATTTGATATTAACTTTTGCATGAAACGTTGAGGTTCCATCGTAGTAGTTGTGTGTGCGCGTGAACAGCGTGGCAATGAACAACACAAAGCAACACTAAAGAACTTTTCCTCTTCGGTCCCCCTACAGGCTGGAAGCGGAATTGTCCATTACCGCTGTCGTAGATAGTTTAGGCTACCGTCACGCACGCTCGCTGTTTATCTAGCAACAGCTTTGGAAATAATGATGTACAGAGACAAGGTAGAGTATGTTGCATGATTTCATGAAAGTATGATGTATTGCGACATCAGAAACGAAGAAAAACTAAATAATAACTACTGTAACGCTTACCGTAAAGCAAGTCACATTTGTAGTTTCTTATGTCTCATTCGAACTACAGAAACGCGACACGATCTGGCAAACTTGCATAGTGCGGTTATAGCAGATATAGGATGCAGAAGTGCAGTTCACCCTGTTACGACTTGATAAACCACTGAAACCATTTTGGAAACATTATTTTAAGGTAAAAAAAAGTTATTTAGTGTTGCTTAAAGCTGCAGTCCGTGACTTTTTTGGGTTAAAAATTATCCAAAATAAATGTTTGAGCAAGTACATAACCAGCCGGTGTTCAACACTATGCTTGCCGTAGCCCGATTCAAAACGGTAAGCTTGTAATAATGTTTTTAACTCGTCATTACGTCACATCTGTCCACATAAAGAAGCGTCTCGGCTAGTAGGCTATGAGTGTGAGGATGCTGGAGGTGGAGATTTATAGCCTTTTCTCACAGCACTTGATATAATTAAACTTATCAATTTGATGGCGGATCCAGAAAGGTTCAAACGACAATCACCAGGAGATTCACCCGTTGTAAAACGCAAAACACTTCCGACTTCGGAGAAAAAAGAGACTGACACCGGCCCATGCGGATACAAGGAGAAATATCGGAAGGGCATTAAATGTAGTCACGCAATGCTGATGTCGTTAACATTAACAATTTGAGAATTAAGTATAATTTGCATGGTTTGATGTGATATGATAAGCTGAGTTGCGTTAGATTTAATTAGCGCGATTTACTGCAATGCTTTTTTCCACTTAGTTGTTCAGAACAAAAGTGGATGTTACTTGTTCAGACGACATTTATCGGTGAAAATTCTTATGTTGGTCATACTTCCAAAAAGTAGAATCTGTGATTGCGAATGACAGTCTCCACACCGGCGGTGATTGACAGCCGCATTGTCCTCAAAACATTGGATTCATCCGCACTGTGCCGTGCCGAGGCACAACCCACGTAAAGCTGACAATTCCGCGAATAACTGCAATTGCAGATTTCGAACAGAGATGGCGACAAAGCGGAAAAACTGCGGACTGCAGCTTTAACGTAACGCGTAAATGCGCATAACTAACGTAAATCAAGCAAGCCAGTATGCATAGGCCACGAAGTGTTGGCGAAATAACACATTAGCGGACCTGAGGGAATAATATGGAATTTTTTCCCAGAAAACTTCTTGCACAAAATACATTCAAGCACTTTCAAGGCCCCGTATCTGTGTGTGTTTATTTTCCAAAACTGTCCAGGGCCTTGAATTTAGTTTTTTTTCAGATTCACAAACTTTCAAGGATTTCAAGAACCCATGGGAACCCTGTAATAATTAATACGAGCGCTTTCACAAATACACAAACTTCATGTTTGCTACACCTGCCCCATTGACTGCCGTTATATTTTCCATTACTGTAAACAGCAACTTAAAGGAATTCTTCAAGGAATTCATCAGAACGAACCAGTGCGTCTGCTAATGAGTACAAAAGCATCTACTTGACGTGAGCTCTGAGAAAGCCAGCGTTTCTTCGGTTGCCGCAAACAGATGGAGGAAACGAGGTCAGGTGTGGGTGAAAGTGATGTCAGGTGACCTTTGACCTCTCAGGGGAGCGCAGCGGGGGTGGAGACTGTCACATCACGACTGCACACTGACACTCACACATTAAACTTTCATCTGAGACAGAAGAGCAGGTCGCCGCTCAGAGCTCGGAGATTTCAACTCTAATCCCCCCTGAAACTGCGAGCGCTGAGTTTACAGCGGGTTTACATCATTGTGTGTGTGAGCGAGAGAACCTGTGCATTAGATTTCATCAGCGTTGCATCAACGTTGAAAATGAGCAGAGATGGAGCGATATAATGGCGAGTAGAGTGGTGACGCACTCGCATCAGGCCCTGTGTGTGTGTGTTTCACGAGAGACCCATTAAACACACACACTGAACATCACCTGAGAATCTGAGACACATTTATGATTCAGAGTTCATTAAAATCTTCATGAAACAGCAGTTTACTTCTGTAATATGATGTATTCGCAGGATGCAAGATACGCAAAATGAAAAAGAAAGTGAATCATGCTTTTTTTTAAAGAAAAATCATAATGGTCCTAGGAAAACAAAATAATGACTTCAATGAAATAAATATGTATGCATGATGGTAATATTTGTGCACTGCTGTCATGCTGATTTAAATGATTTAAACAAAAAACATTATATAGCGGTTTATTTCCTAAAATTTTGAATCAAAATTCCAATAAAAACCATAGACTTCTCTCTGATGATGTAAGCAGGACTTCTCCAATCACCGAGCCCGCTTAAACTCCGCCCCCTTATTGAGTGCCACGCCCACATATCAACATCTTATCAACAACCGATGCATAGCAGCAAGTCCCCACACAACATGTTTTCTTTTCGATAATTTGTTACACTCAAACGTTTCACAATATGGAAGAAAACATCCGTCGCTACTTATATTTCATTTCACTGCAATCTAAAAAAAAAAAGTATCATGGTACTTTTGAAAGTATCATGTTAGAAGAACCATTTTATATTTCAAAGTACCCTAGTACCACCACAGTACTTCTTGTAAATATTCCAATGGGAAATGGTGAAAAAATATAATATTCCAATGAAAAAAATATTATTTATATAATATTAAATAATATATAAAAAATGTAAATTATATTAAAGCATCCTAAAATATTTAAAATATAAAACATTAAAAATATGAACCTTCCATCTTTAAAACAGTCCAGCAATTACATGAGCAGAGACAGACACAGTTAATTTTACTCCTTCCATCTGTTTGTGTCTTTCTCTGTTGATTTCTCAATTTGATGTCTCACTTCTCATTTTCTTTCCATCTGTGAACATTACATAAAGATCCTGCAGCAAAACATCTCAGGAATAATTCCCTCCAAAATGACATTTCTAATCATTTTCTCACCGCCATGTCGTTTGAAACCTGCAGGATGTTCTACGAGGAAGATGAATGGAGATGTTTCGCTTCACATTCACTATTAGAAGAGCAGCGTGAACATTCAGATAAATGTCTTCTTTTGTGCTCCATGGAAAAAGAAAGCCATCCGGGTTTGTAACAAGATGACGGTGAGTTAATGATCATTTTTGTCAGATTTATTTCCCTAAACCGGGCTCAAAGCACTCCTCCTCAGTGGTGTATTATAATTGGAGCTGCTCCGGGCGACCGCTGACAGACAGCCATGAGAAAAATGAACTATGACAGGAAGAGGGAAATTAATGAAGAAAATCAATCAAAATCACTGCATAAACACACACACACACACGGCCCACAGGTCTGTGCTTTTCCTAGCACACGGCATTCCTCTGTTCTGTTTCCTGTTTTGCAGTTTGATTGTGTGTGTGTGTGTGTGAGAACAAGAGACAGAGACTCTCTGTCATAAATAACACACACTTACAAAAATTGGTACCAAAAAGTACCCTGAAACTACCATGTTTTTACATTTACTATGAAACTACTATGATTTTTACATTTACCACGAAACATTAACCATGATTTTATATATATATATATATATATATATATATATATATATATATATATATATATATATATATATATATATATATATATACACATTTACCCTGGAACTACCATGTTGTTTTTTTTACATTGACCCTGGAACTACCATGTTTTTTACCCTGGAACTACCATGTTTTTTTTTTTTTTTTACACTGACCCTGGAACTACCATGTTTTTTACCCTGGAACTACCATGTTTTTTTTTTTTACACTGACCCTGGAACTACCATGTTTTTTACCCTGGAACTACCATGTTTTTTTTTATCCTGGAACTACCATGTTTTAAAAAAAAATTTTTACATTTACCCTGGAACTACCATGTTTTTTTTTTTACATTTACCCTGGAACTACCATGTTTTCGGTTTTTTTTTTACATTTACCCTGGAACTACCATGTTTTCGGGGGTTTTTTTACATTTACCCTGGAACTACCATGTTTTTTTTGTTGTGTTTTTTTGTGTTTTTTTTTTTTTATTTAACCTGGAACTACCAT
This sequence comes from Rutilus rutilus, assembly GCA_021464565.1. Taxonomy (NCBI): domain Eukaryota; kingdom Metazoa; phylum Chordata; class Actinopteri; order Cypriniformes; family Leuciscidae; genus Rutilus; species Rutilus rutilus. Next base: position 38,379,974 of record JAJAQA010000008.1, read on the forward strand.
GTTTTTTTACATTTACCCTGGAACTACCATGTTTTTTTTTGTTTTTTTTTACATTTACCCTGGAACTACCATGTTTTTTTTTTACATTTACCCTGGAACTACCATGTTTTTTTGTTTGTTTTTTTTACATTTACCCTGGAACTACCATGTTTTTTTTGTTGTGTTTTTTTGTGTTTTTTTTTTTTAATTAACCTGGAACTACCATGTTTTTTTACATTTACCCTGGAACTACCATGTTTTTTACCCTGGAACTACCATGTTTTTTACCCTGGAACTACCTTTTTTTTTATCCTGGAACTACCATGTTTTTTTACATTTACCCTGGAACTACCATGTTTTTTTTGTTTTGTTTTTTTACATTTAACCTGGAACTACCATGTTTTTTGTTTTTTTTTGTTTTTTTTTACATTTACCCTGGAACTACCATGGTTTTTTTTTTGTTTTTTTTTACATTTAACCTGGAACTACCATGTTTTTTTTTTTTTTTTTTTTTTTTTTTACATTTACCCTGGAACTACCATGTTTTTTTACATTTAACCTGGAACTACCATGTTTGTTTTTTATCCTGGAACTACCATGGTTTTTTTTTTCCTGGAACTACCATGGTTTTTTTTTTACATTTACCCTGAAACTACCATGTTTGTTTGTTTTACATTTAACCTGGAACTACCTTTTTTTTTTTTTTTTTTTTTTTTTTTATTTACCCTGGAACTACCATGATTTTTGTTTTTTTACATTTACTCTGGAACTACCATGTTTTTTTGTTTTGTTTTTACATTTACTCTGGAACTACCATGATTTTTGTTTTTTTACATTTACTCTGGAACTACCATGTTTTTTTGTTTTGTTTTTACATTTACTCTGGAACTACCATGATTTTTGTTTTTTTACATTTACTCTGGAACTACCATGTTTTTTTGTTTTGTTTTTACATTTACTCTGGAACTACCATGTTTGTTTGTTTTACATTTACCCTGGAACTACCATGTTTTTTTTACATTTACCCTGGAACTACCATGTTTTTTTTACATTTACCCTGGAACTACCATGTTTTTTTTTTTTACATTTACCCTGGAACTACCATGTTTTTTTTACATTTACCCTGGAACTACCATGTTTTTTTACATTTACCCTGGAACTACCATGTTTTTTTACATTTACCCTGGAACTACCATGTTTTTTTTGTTGTTTTAGTTTTTTACGTTTTTTTTTTTTTTTTACATTTACCCTGGAACTACCATGTTTTTTTTGTTGTTTTAGTTTTTTACATTTACCCTGGAACTACCATGTTTTTTTTTTTTTTTCATTTACCCTGGAACTACCATGTTTTTTTTTTTTTTTTACATTTACCCTGGAACTACCATGTTGTTTTTTTTACATTGACCCTGGAACTACCATGTTTTTTACCCTGGAACTACCATGTTTTTTTTTTTTACACTGACCCTGGAACTACCATGTTTTTTACCCTGGAACTACCATGTTTTTTTTATCCTGGAACTACCATGTTTTTTTTTATCCTGGAACTACCATGTTTTAAAAAATTTTTTTTACATTTACCCTGGAACTACCATGTTCTTTTTTTATTCTGGAACTACCATGTTTTTTACCCTGGAACTACCATGTTTTTTTTTATCCTGGAACTACCATGTTTTTTACCCTGGAACTACCATGTTTTTTTTTTTTCTGGAACTACCATGTTTTTTTTTTTTACATTTACCCTGAAACTACCATGTTTGTTTGTTTTAAATTTAACCTGGAATTACCATGTTTTTTTGTTTGTTTTACATTTACCCTGGAACTACCATGTTTTTTTTTTTTACATTTACCCTGGAACTACCATGTTTTTTTTACATTTACCCTGGAACTACCATGTTTTTTTACATTTACCCTGGAACTACCATATTTTTTTACATTTACCCTGGAACTACCATGTTTTTTTTGTTGTTTTAGTTTTTTACGTTTTTTTTTTTTTTACATTTACCCTGGAACTACCATGTTTTTTTTGTTGTTTTAGTTTTTTACATTTACCCTGGAACTACCATGTTTTTTTTTTTTTTCATTTACCCTGGAACTACCATGTTTTTTTTTTTTTTTTTACATTTACCCTGGAACTACCATGTTGTTTTTTTTACATTGACCCTGGAACTACCATGTTTTTTACCCTGGAACTACCATGTTTTTTTTTTTTACACTGACCCTGGAACTACCATGTTTTTTACCCTGGAACTACCATGTTTTTTTTATCCTGGAACTACCATGTTTTTTTTTATCCTGGAACTACCATGTTTTAAAAAAAAATTTTTACATTTACCCTGGAACTTCCATGTTCTTTTTTTATTCTGGAACTACCATGTTTTTTACCCTGGAACTACCATGTTTTTTTTTATCCTGGAACTACCATGTTTTTTACCCTGGAACTACCATGTTTTTTTTTTTTCTGGAACTACCATGTTTTTTTTTTTTACATTTACCCTGAAACTACCATGTTTGTTTGTTTTAAATTTAACCTGGAATTACCATGTTTTTTTGTTTTTTTTACATTTACCCTGGAACTACCATGTTTTTTTTTGTGTTTTTTTTACATTTACCCTGGAACTACCATGTTTGTTTGTTTTACATTTACCCTGGAATTACCATGTTTTTTTTTTTTTACATTTACCCTGGAACTACCATGTTTGTTTGTTTTACATTTACCCTGGAACAACCATGTTTTTTTTTTTTTTTACATTTACCCTGGAACTACCATGTTTTTTTACATTTACCCTGGAACTACCATGTTTTTTTACATTTACCCTGGAACTACCATGTTTTTTTGTTTTGTTTTTTACATTTAACCTGGAACTACCATGCTTTTTTTGTGTGTGTTTTTTTACATTTAACCTGGAACTACCATGTTTTTTTTTGGTTTTTTTTTACATTTACCCTGGAACTACCATGTTTTTTTGGTGTGTGTTTTTTTACATTTAACCTGGAACTACCATGTTTTTTTTGGGGGGTTTTTTTACATTTACCCTGGAACTACCATGTTTTTTTGGTGTGTGTTTTTTTACATTTAACCTGGAACTACCATGTTTTTTTTGTTGTTTTTGTTTTTTTACATTTACCCTGGAACTACCATGTTTTTTTTGTTGTTTTTGTTTTTTACATTTACCCTGGAACTACCATGTTTTTTTTGTTGTTTTTTTTTACATTTACCCTGGAACTACCATGTTTTTTTTTTTTTTACATTTACCCTGGAACTACCATGTTTTTTTGTTTTGTTTTTTTTTTACCCTGGAACTAGTTTTTTTTTTTTTTTTTTTTTACATTTAACCTGGAACTACCTTTTTTTTTTTTTTTTACATTTACTCTGGAACTACCATGTTTTTTGTTTTTTTACATTTACTCTGGAACTACCATGTTTTTTGTTTTGTTTTTACATTTACTCTGGAACTACCATGTTTGTTTGTTTTACATTTACCCTGGAACTACCAAGTTTTTTTTTTTTTTTTTACATTTACCCTGGAACTACCATGTTTTTTGTTGTTTTTTACATTTACCCTGGAACTACCATGTTTTTTTTATTTTTACATTTAACCTGGAACTACCATGTTTTTTTATCCTGGAACTACAAGGTTTTTTATCCTGGAACTACAGTGTTTTTTTACACTTACCCTGGAACTACCATGTTTGCTAAATTTACCATTACATTTATCCTGGAGCTACCATGTTTTTTCATTTAAAGTAAAACTACCATGTTTTTTTTTGTTTTTTTACATGTAACCTGGAACTACCATGTTTTTTGTTTTTTTACATTTACCCTGGAAACACGGTTTTATATTTACCATAGTAATACCATACTTTTGTACATTTACACTGGTAATACCACATCATTTTTGTCATTTATAGTACCATGATATTATAATGTTCTTATTTTTTTTACATTATAGTAATACCTTGCTATCTCTAAAGTACAATCATTGTACCATGGTATTTTTTATGACTTTTTTCTGTTGTCCAGTTACAGGTGGATGCTGTGGCTCTGTGTGTGTGTGAGGGGATTAAAGGTCAGCGTTTTGATTTATGTTGCAGTTCAGATTTCAAATTGCACATAACCACCAGAATTCAGTATTCACACAGAACCACACACACTGACCTTTGATGTGCGGATAAAAAGCCTCTCTATCTGAAAAGTCAAGAAGCTCCAAAACTCTGAGTGTGTGTTTGTGAAAAGCCTCCAGCAAAAGGGCATAATGTCAGTCTAAATGAGTGTGAGTGTGTGTGTGGTGACTAGATACACACACTGCAGACCTCATATAAAACAACACTACAGCAGTAATGTGGTACATTGATGGTATCAGATGGTAAAAACCATGGTACTATGTGATCACCATATGCATGTACATTAGTATTTAAAATCCGATGTCAGCTTACAAAAAAACATTACCATTGTACCCATGTCCAAAAATAAATTTAAATAAAATGTTATTACCATAGTACATGCCCCAAAAACACATGAATATCATGGTACTGTTTTGCACCATGAGAAGAGCTGTGACGCTCAGGAATGAACGAGGATGTTTCTGTTCCTCTCTAAAGGAAAAGGAGGATCAGAGGAGAAACGCAGCATCTGCATCCTGATCTCACACACATCACAGAGGTCAAAGGTCACGCGTCATACCTGCTGTTGTAATGATCAATCCAGAGGGCAGGTGGCCTCTATAACATGAGTGTGGGTCAAAGGTCATCACTGCAACCTGCTGACGTTCAGACAAACTGACAGATGAAAGCTTCATACTGCAGTGTACTCCTGCTTTTTTCAAATAGTATGTTAAACAGTATGCAAACATAAAGGTCTGTTGTCACATGACCTGCTTATTATATGAGAAGTCATTTTTGTCAGTCTGATCAAATGAGTAAAGCAAGAGATGTTCAAATCACAGCTGATGTCATTTCTGCTTGACTTGTCGCTTTGGAAATGGACAGTCATATCTTGTACATTGCATTGTGCGATACAGTATTCCTATTCACTTATATATCCCTCTGATCACATTTATTTATGATTCTAGCATCATTGCTTTTTTTCTTTTTACAAAGAACAGTCTTGCATCACAAAACTGCAAAAATACTGACTGTTTTCAGACTGGGCAACAGAAAATTACTCCATTACCAATTTGAATAAGAGAGTATAGTATATTAAATAAAAAACACATACATCACCTTAGGAATTGGTTCTTTTCTGTTAAAATCATTGATTTATTTTTTATATTTCAATTCATTTTATTATTTTTTTATTGTATTTATGAATTTAATTTCAGTATTTTTTCATTACTAATTTTATTTAGTTACTTATCTTTTTGTTTAGTCTAATCACACTTGTGATTTGGCTTGATTTGTTTAATGTTTTGTTCTTCCCTGAGATTAAAAATATTTTCCTCATATTTTGATGGTTTAATATTGAACTTATAGGGTCATAAAATATAAATATCTCCCCCGTACGTGACTTTCGACCACTACTCTAGGTATGTGCAGATTTTGCCGTGCCAATAAAGTACTAAAATTGCACTGAAATTGAATGGAGAGAAAAATAATGATCTTGAAGAAAACTATTTTATTTGACAATATAAATATATGTGACATGACTGAATACTACAGTCTTACAGCAGCTTTAATGCGGCAACCGTGACAAAAACACCCCCATATGAATCCAAAGACAAATACAAAACAAGTAGTGACATAAAATGATTATAATATCTGTGTGTGGATCGCTCGCATTATAAATCGATTGTGGAAACATCTCAGTGTGTGTGTGTGTGTTACTGCTGTTTGAGGAAGAGTGCCGCTCCGCTCTGGATCCATGTGTCATGATCTCCGGCACACGGCAGCTGCACGTTTGTCACCACACACACACGCTCAGCACTGCTGTACACGGGCAGAGAGATGCACTCGTCTGGAGAATAACTTCCCACAGTGCTCTGAAACACACACACACACACACACACTTTAATCTACAGCTATCACTGGAAACATCAAAGAAATTTAATTATACTAGGTGGCTGTTGAATGCTTAAATCTGATTGGTTGACGAACATTCTAAGGTGTGCGATTATTTTCAAGTAAAACGCATGAATAAAGTAGTTCCAGCAGGTCTTGACCGCATTACAGCTCCACATCACTTCGTCAAATGATTTCAGTTACTTTAAAGGTCTTTACAGCCGATAACAACTAAAGAGCAAAATCCCACAACGACACTGACAAGCAAATAAATATAGTAAACAACAGGATAAAAACAATGATTTATTTCCATGTTTTTTTGCCACAAAATTACGTTTGGTTATGTACGGACAGCACATACTCTCTCTCTCACACACATACAGTACGGACACACACTCGCACAGAAATGTGTTTTCAGCGCTGCTCTGATAATTTCATCAGTAAAATAGTTTAGCAACTTAAAAGCTACATGACATCTCTCACTAGCGAGGAAATAACAGCGCTGTTCTTGAAGCTGATAAACTTACACTGTTAACTTACAAACACTGTTGAGAGACTCAGATAATTCACACACACTTAATCTCACTCTCTCTCTCTAATAACAGCATTAATAACTGCAAGGGTCTGCTATCAGTGGCTCAAGCCTCCGTTACGAGCTCTAAAATTGCATTTTGGAGGCGAGGGATGAGATGCGTAAGAAATTAGTCCCACACACAAGAGCGTTTAAGGTCAAAAACCTGACAAACGTCTTTAAATACAACATCTGACAATGTTTTGAGGTGTGGTAACCGTAGTATAAGCGTAATAATTGACTACGGGACGTTGAATTATTAGAAAATAATGCACACCCGAGGTGGTAATGCGGTCATGACGCGAAGCGGGCGGATGTTCATTATTTTCTAATAAATCAAAGGACAGGAGTCAATTATTCCGTACTTATTACACAGATTTCTGGAATACTTGATTCTGATTGGTCAGTCGCGACATTACGGGGTGTGTTATTCCACGATAACATCCATCGTCAATAGCGACGCTGAATAACACACACCTCAAGCCTGCTGACATTTTGTTATATTTATCGATTTTATGAAAATGAAATCGGAGGACTTCACTATTAATAATACTGTAATATTGTTGCTGTGTTCATCTTCTTGTCAGGATGATTGTTTTGTACATATTATGCACATCTGTACATATCTCTTGTCCTCATAATTATTTATGTGGTGAAAAGCCCTGTAATAAGTGGTGTGACTGTACTTTATCTTCTGTCTTCTTGGCTGAGAGCCACTTGCTAGCAACTGTTTTCTTATCAGAAGCTTTGCGTTTAGTAAGCTAATAAAATATTTTAACAACAATCTATATTCAATAATTCACTTGTGCGGGAAGTAACGGTGTAATAAACAGGATAATGTACATCCAGTCGGTGGTTTATCGCAAAGTAAAACCCTTCTGTTTCACGTCGGGGTCCTGATCACCCTGCCGAGAGTTTATTCTGCGATAACAACCGGCTGGATGTACATTATCTCTTACTGAGAGGGTAAAGAGTGTGTGTGTTACCTGTGGGATCCAGGCCATGTGACACGCAGGGACGGCAGACACACTGGGAGAGTCATGATGGCTTTCAGACAGACGGTTTCCATCAAAACTACAACCTTCCAACTGCAAACCACCAACCTAGAGAGAGAGAGAGAGAGAGAGAGAGAGACACACAGAGAGAGAGAGAGAGAGAGAGAGAGAGAGAGAGAGACACACACACATAGAGAGAGAGAGAGAGGCACACAGAGAGAGAGAGAGAGAGAGGGGGGGAGAGAGAGAGAGAGAGAGAGAGAGAGGGGGGGGGGGGGGGGGAGTTTAGTTAACATGAGAACCTCAGTTATATCACGTTAAACACACATTCTTCGTTCGGAAGGAACGTTTGTACCTTCACTTGTAGTTTGGCTTCAGTAATCTTGCCCCTCCATGACGTGACGAACTTCAGGCTGTCCATAGAGCAGCTCATCAACCTAAAACACACGTCGTTTAAAAAACACAATAAAACCTACAATTTTATTCTGAACTTCATAAAACACTCGCTTTGACTCTTGAACAGGCTCTTTGTGCGACTGTACCTCTAAGACTTCTGTGTATGTTAGGTAGATTACATCATCTGAGCTCAGTAAATGTGCAGGAGTTATGTTAGTGTGTGTTATCTCTGATTTCAGATTAGCAGGTTTAGGCGACTCGAGCGACCTCGGTTTCATTTAGCCCGTGTGTGTGACACACATCTCCACAAGTCTTTAGTTAAGCAGGTGTTTATCAGGTAAGTTAGCTCGAGTTTACTTTAGTGGGTGTATATGTACAAGTTTAGCAAGTGACCATAACGTACATTATCCAAGTTTATTGTTTGCAGGTGAGATTCCTTCATTATATTTCCATTCATTTGAAATATATACAATGAACAATGTTTTATTATTTATATTTTAAATATTTTTTATATATTTATATTTGAATGCTTTATATATTATTTCTATTTTTAATATTGTATATTATTATTATTATGTTATATGATATTTTTCATGTTTTTCTACCATGTCCCACAGTAATCTTTGCCAGTAATACTGTGGTAGTACTATGGTACAGTGTCAGATGATAATACTATGGTACTTTGAAACATACAATGGCTTTAACATGATACTTTCAAGATTACTATAGTAGTACCATTATATATATATATATATTCACATGTAGTTGTTAGCATGAGTTTCATCAGGTGCATTTCATTCTCATTATAATTGTAATATATCTTCATTTACTAACAGGTGTATGCGAGATAAGTTATATTTTACCTCAAGTTAACCTTAGCATGTGTTTTATCAGGGGTTTAATTTTCATTATCATTATATATATGTATATATGTTAGCAAGTACGTCACCTGGCGGTCTCTTGTCTCAGGGCGTTCAGGAAAGTGTCCGGGTGGAAAAGCTCCGACAGATCCAGCATCTCCGACAGCAGTCCAGCCCTCTCGGCCCTCTCTACCCAGCCCTACACACACACACACACACACACACACACACATGCTGATGGCGTGTGATGACAGAAGTGATTTGAGTGCTGCTGGTGTCAGTTGTACAGTAACAATCGCTGCTTCTTCCCGCACCTGCTGCGTCTCCTCAGACTCCAGACTCTCTGTGCTTTACGGCTCAGAACAGCGGAGACTCTTTCTAAAAGCATCAGTGTGTCCATCGCTTTGTCTTTTTTTTTTTCAATTCAACAAAATTTATTTCAGTGCTCACAGATCATTTTCCAAAGTAAAGAAAAACAGGGTTCTCAAGTCTCACGCATTGGCCGAGAGACACGCAATTCAACCAGTTCACACACACGCTCACACGCCACACCGTGTTTCCTGCCGCCAGCACGTATCTCGGCCAGATTGCGTTCGTTACTAGGCAACATAGATGCGCGAACACACGGAAGTTGACGGAACATTCTCGGCCAGATTGCGTTCGTTACTAGGCAACATAGATGCGCGAACACACGGAAGTTGACGGAACATTCTCGGCCAGATTGCGTTCGTTACTAGGCAACATAGATGCGCGAACACACGGAAGTTGACGGAACATTCTCGGCCAGATTGCGTTCGTTACTAGGCAACATAGATGCGCGAACACACGGAAGTTGACGGAACATTCTCGGCCAGATTGCGTTCGTTACTAGGCAACATAGATGCGCGAACACACGGAAGCTGACGGAACATTCTCGGCCAGATTGCGTTCGTTACTAGGCAACATAGATGCGCGAACACACGGAAGTTGACGGAACATTCTCGGCCACCGAGAATCGTTACTAGGTAACCAACAACATCGCGCGAACACACGTCGTGATGGAGAAGGTAAGCTGGAAGAAAGCTCGTCTAACATTTTTAGGCTAGAACATTTAATATATAGCCCATCGTATACATTATTACTGATGCAGTCAAAAACTCTACAACTACTTTGCAACAGGGCCAGAAGCTTTGGCTCAGTTTGGCTGTACACACACACACACACACACACACACACACACACAAACCTTAATACTCTAATATGTCATTTGTTCACAATGTCCCACCACACAATAAATCATTATACCATTTCGACTAGACACATTCAAAATGCAAAAAGATTTGTTTTTCCAAACTGTTTGGAGCAATTTGTTATATTTTTGTAATTTTTGTATATTTGTAATTGTGAAATATAACATTAAAGAGTATATTTGATGTGATGAATTGCTCTGTCATTTATCAGATTTACCAATTGTTATAATTTCAATTTGTGCTGGTTAATTATGAACAATGGGTAAAATTGGGGGGCGGGGCTCCATTAGGGCTCCTCCCCTAACCGCATGTGATCTCACTCCAAGCTTTTGATAAAACTTGAGAACCCTGAGAAAAACAACAAAAAAACATATACATAATAACCGAGAAAGGTGTCGGATGAAGGCTACGCTTATTATGCCTTCCCAATGAGCGTCACTTTCCTTTCTGGATTTGATTAATTCATACAAAATAAACAAACAGTTATCAGCAGCACGTTTAAAGGGGTGGTTGATTATGATTTGACTTTTCTAACTTTAGTTAGTGTGTAATGTTGCTGTTTGAGCATAAACAACATCTGCAAAGTTACAACGCTCAAAGTTCAGAGCAAAGGGAGATATTTGCTTTTAAAGAAATCGCTTTTTAAGGACTACAACAAACGGCTGGTAGAGACTACACCACATTCCTCCCGGGTTAGTGACATCACCAATCCTAGAATTTACATAAACCCCGCCCCCTGAACACGATTTATAGATTATCAAGACAGAATATGCTAATCAGTGACTAGAAGATAACTACACATAAGCTGCATAAATTCATCAACTAACCATTCAGAAATGTCCTGTTGCTTCTACATGTTGTCTCTTCTTCTTGAGTCTCTCCATCATTGTCTGACTCCGGTTTGAACATAAAAGACTAAACGTTTTTTAAATTTTCAGTTCATGTGTGTGTGAGGTAAAAGGACACAAGCTCTTGAAGCTCCGCCCCCTGTGCCGGGAGCAGCAGCTCATTTGCATTTAAAGGGACACACACAAAAACTGTGCATTTTTGCACCGTTTTCTCACTTTTCACTTTTTTGTTAATTGTCACTTTTTTCACCCTCAAAAAGTGACAGTTTTAATATGCTATATAAAAATATCTGTGGGGTATTTTGAGCTAAAACTTCACATACACACTCTGGAGACATCAGAGACTTATTTTACATCTTGTGAAAAGGGCATTATACCCCCCCTTTAAGACAACAACACACACTCAAGTGTTGCAGTAATAAACCTCAGTGCTGATGAACAGCAGTGAAACTGTGTGCTTATAGTGATGCTTGTGCTTATAATAAAGCACATTATCATCCACTGGTGTGGACAGGAATATATGCAAGAGTTCAAAGGTTTGGGGTCGGTAAGAGTTTTTAATGTTAACAGCTGGTGTTGTAGAAATGTGACTCCCGGAGCAGGTGGGCGTCATAATAGCGATGACGGATAACATCCAATTATCCGTTACAGGAGCGCGAATGAGGAATCTCGGGTGAGTTTCGGCACATGGACCTCGATGACCTCGACTTTCAGTTTTATAATCATTTAAGGCCCCAGGTGAATCATTTAAGACCCCAGGTGAATCATTTAAGGCCCCAGGTGAATCATTTAAGACCCCAGGTGAATCATTTAATACCCCAGGTGAATCATTTAAGGCCCCAGGTGAATCATTTAAGACCCCAGGTGAATCATTTAAGGCCCCAGGTGAATCATTTAAGGCCCCAGGTGAATCATTTAAGGCCCCAGGTGAACCATTTAAGGCCCCAGGTGAATCATTTAAGGCCCCAGGTGAATCATTTAAGACCCCAGGTGAATCATTTAAGACCCCAGGTGAATCATTTAAGGCCCCAGGTGAATCATTTAAGACCCCAGGTGAATCATTTAAGGCCCCAGGTGAATCATTTAAGACCCCAGGTGAATCATTTAAGACCCCAGGTGAATAGGAAAAAGAAAAAAAACTAATAGATATCAGCATGAAACTTCCCCAGTTGATCACTGACATTAAGACAAATATCTTTTGTATTACAAGTTTTTAGAATATTTATGTTTAAATATGCAAATTAGGTAGTATCTCATTAAATATGCGCTATATTTGCATATAGTTCCAGAAGAGAAATCTGAACATTGGATAAAGCCAGATTCAAAATTCTTGTTTCATTTTGTTGACATATTAGAGTCAAAGGTTTTTACAGAGGGGATTTTGGATATCTCTTTTTATCACTCCATTAATAAGAAAAAACTGTCAACAGCCATAAAAAAATCTATTTTCACTCCGTTTTTAGGTATAAATGATGAAATGATATATGAGGAAAAAACAATTTTGAGAAAACGGCCTTTAAAATTGACATCAGCCAATGATATTTCACTTTTAGAGTCAAGTGCCCCATTGTACTTTCTGAAAGACATGTTATTGAAGACAAATTGCCCAAAATCTTAAAATTGACCAGTGGAAAAAAAACCCCGATGTTTTTGCCTGCCGTGTCTTCCCTTAAGGAGCCACATTTGATCAAACTATTATGTTTTCTTGGACCAAAAACAGTCAATTTATGTTTTCAGTATCATTTCAGACCCTTAAAGGTGAAGTAAGATTTTTTATGTTAAAATCCATTCTCTTAACTCAGTGTACTGTTCATTGACTACTATTAGTGTGTGATTCATGGGTTTATCTCCCCAAAAGTGTAAACCTTGAGCCTCCCAGGCACCATTAAATCATTTAGATCTGAATCAGATCTGTCAATCACTTTCCAGCTCAAACAATAGTGAGAGTGTGGGGCGTGGCTACTGTAGGAGGCGGAGCCAGAGGGTGTGGGACCATGACTGACACATTACATGCAAAGAGACATTCAACCTTCACAGATCACATCATCATGCACCTGTTCAGACACACACATGTACCAGTTTATAATGTTAACTCAGTCTCAAACTGTTGTGGTCTGTCATGTCAGAAAATGCGCCCAATGCTTATTCACTGGATGGGTTTTTTAAAAGCGAGACGCTTGCGTTCACACTACACAGAGTGTTTCTGCTTACTTATGACACATAGCACACATATGTTGAACCTTTCACTGAAACTAGTCTACTTTTACCTGTTGAGTCATGCCTTCACAAGCACTGTAAGAGCCGAGTTTGTGATGTTTGAGATGGGAGAGGCATGGAGCGTTTGCAAAATGTGCTTTATTTTAGTTAATTCCTGGTTTTGCTACTGTACCTTTAAGACTTCTACAAATACTGTGTGTTCTGGATGGACTGCTGAGGGAGTTTGAACCCTGCATTGCTTTAGTATTAGATAGTTGCATCAAGCAGAAGCTCCGACACTCCTTCACCCAAATTCTCCCTCTCAAGTTCACTCATCCACACCTCGTTCCTTCATGTTTACTGGGTTATTTGCTCGCTCGTTCTCTCTGAGGCGTTTGGTTCAATACCTGAGGGAGCAGAGAAACCATCATCATCATCTCAGATGAAGAAACACGTTCATCACGAGAAGTGTTTCTGTCGGCTCGCTCCGCAGAACTAATTACAGTCAAACTAACTCCCACCACCAGCAGACAGTTTGACACGCGTGACAGGTGCTTTCCAGGCCACACACACACACACACTCACAGACACACTCACAGACAGACACACACACACACACACACACACACACACACACACACTCACAGACACACTCACAGACACACTCACACACACACACACACACACACACACACACACACACACACACACACACACACACACACACACACACACACACACACACACACACACACTCACAGACACACTCACAGACACACTCACACTCTTGTACATCTATCTTTATGAGGACATTCATTGACACAATGCAATCTCTAGCCGCTTACCCTAACCTTACCCATCACAACTAAGTGCCTAACCCGACCCCTGACCCTAAACCGACCCTAAACCGACCCTTAACCTCATTATAACCTTATCCCTAAAACCAAGTGTTGACCCTCAAACGGCCCTTTAAAGGCTCTCAGAGAGAGAGGACCGGCCAAAATGTCCTCACTCCGATGGTCTAAAACTCAAACTGGTCCTCACAAAGATAGTTGTACAAGTACACACACACACACACACGCACGCACACACACACACACACAATGAGGATAGTCGATGACCCTGTGACTACATGAAAACATGTATGGGTCACATTTTACCACAAAATCAAAAGAAACATAATATAAAGAATATAAAACCTGTCATATGAGTTTTCTTCTATAATTCTCATAGTATTGAGGTTCATTTTCTACTATATTATAGTAAAAAATACTGTAATAAACTATACTATACTAAACATACTATTAAAGGAAATTAAATGCACTACTGCAAATACCACCATGATGTATAATTTTTTTTAATTTAAATACTACTAGTAATAATAATAATAATAATAATAATAATAATAATATATAATATATAATACTAATCATTTCAATTTTAACGTTTTAAAAATGTTATTGCTGTTATGAAATAACAACAAAACAATAATAATAAGAAGAATATAATATGAATAATAATCATTATTTTTACAAAATTACATTTTAATATTACTGCTATTTTGCAATAATCATTATTATTTGTTCGATTCTATTAATAAATAATATTGAT
>JAJAQA010000008.1:38399652-38519652 GCA_021464565.1 Rutilus rutilus
TTTTTTTTGTTTTTTTTTTTAACTGCAGGCTTGATGAGCATAAGAGACTTCTTTCAAAAGCATTAAAAATAGTAGTGTTTCCAAACTTTTGACTGGTACTGTATATATATATATATATATATATATATATATTTTTTTTTTTTTTCACTAGTGTGTGCAGGACACTATAGTTCATTTATGTAAGTGAGGAGAGCAAAATAAAGTAAACTGTGACATATTATACCCAAATATTCTTCATACAGTGACTACCAGTAACATTTGGGAGCAAAAATGATTGGGACACTTTGAGCTGATCATGTTTTGCTGAAGTGTTTCTTCTTTAATTGCTAATGCTCTTTTTACACACAGACTGAACAAAATGAAGCATTGCTTGGTCACTGGTTGAGCTAAACTGGTATTATCTAATTGTGTAGTTCAATTTAACAGCTGACAGATATTCAACATAATTCAGTGATTCCTTCACTCTTACCTCTTGGTTCAGAAGTGCGGTGGCCAGCTTGTGTACGTCAGCAGTCATGAGGGACGTGCCTCGGATGACCTTACTGAGCGAGGCCAGCGATTGGTGGATGCTCTGGACCAATCGTATGCCATTAAACTGCTCCAGCTGGACGAATGAGAGAACGGGAGACCCGACGCCCTCGCTGGGAAGAGCCACTTTCTGATGGATCAATGAGGAACCCTGAGACACGACAGAAAGAATCTATCAAACGATGCAAGGGCCAATCAGAGAGCGGCGGGAAACGATAACCAATCAGAACCTCGACTCAGCCCAGAAGGACACGCCCACAGAACGTTTAATGCATACTGCACACAACACGGCTGGTGGAAATTGTCCGTTGCTGTTTGGTTGGCTTTACACAATTCCCAGGAGTTCCCAATTCCCCAACACAAGTTGTGTTTTGTTGAGTTCCCAGGATACTAGGGGTGTCACAGTATATCGCAACACAAAAATGCAACAATATGTATCGTGGACAGTGACAATATTTAGTTTAGTTCACCCAAAATAAAAATGACTGTATGAGAAAAAAATTCAAGTTTTCAGAGTTTCAGTGTCATTACTACATTAAACTACTATATTTAATGATGAATACAATGCATAATAATGCAATGGGGGAATATTTGTGTAAAAAGTGGCCTGCAATATTTTAAATATATCTAGTCAGTGAAAGAGTGCAAGCGTATTCATATAAAATATTTCGGTATTTTCAGCTTCAGAATCATGAATATTGTTATTCTGGCGTCTCTATTGTCGGTTCATTGGGTTTCTAAGTCCAAGCCTTTTCATTTACACACACACACTGTAACACCAAATTTAGCATTTTAATCAACAGTTCATTTTTTGTTAAGGTTTTATCATATGTCTTGGAGTATCGCAATAATATCGTGAGTTCAGGATCGTGATATGTATCGAATCGTGACATGAGGGAATCGTCACACCCCTATATGATACTACAACATTTTGAGTGGCACATTTCAGCTCTGATTGTTTTATGATTCTGTCACTCTTGAAAAACAAGACTGAGCTGACAGAAAACCCACAGGAAAGTGCTGTTATTCGTTTCACATGCAACGTTAACATTGCACATGGACATCTGGGACAGAAAAGAGTAAACTATGATACAACATGCTCACTAAAATGCTGCTGAATACCTGATTGAGGCGTTTCCACAGGTTGAGCACGGGTGAGAGTGCGTTAGACCAGATCTCTCTGTCGAATTTGGAGCCGGCCGCTACAGACCTGCTTAGAATCCTCAACTGAGAGATCACCTGTGCAAACACACACACACACACACACACACCCCTGAGGTGAGCACATTAGATCTCACTGTACACTATCCTCCATCTCTCTGTGATTGTGGCAAACTGCAGTGAAGAGGTGGGCGACTCTTACACATGATAAATTGGTCTCATTACAAGAGCTACACACACACACACAGACAGTCTCTACAGCAGTAGAGACAAAGATCAGTCTAAACCTGACAGTGACAAATAGGAGTGCAGTGCAACGGTCTGAACACACAAAGAGAATGTGTGTGTGTGTGTGTGTGTGTGTGTGTGTGAAGTCAAGAAAGAGTGACAGTGAATGGGACTGATTTGCGTATTTCATTCAATATAAAACGAGATTCCTGCAGCGACCCTGAACACATTAGCAACTGTGTAGCAACAAACCCACCAGAACACTCCAGCATTGCTCAGTCAAGCATCACACGCATACAATATTTTTAACCACAATTAAATCCATTCAAACGTTTTGTTCTTTTGTCAACTTTAAAGCTGAATTCTCCCGTTGACTTACAATGTTAGCGTGTGACAGCAACAGTGATGATGTCATCGTGATCGCTTATATCTGCATGAGTGTAATCGGTCGTCTTTCTTGCATGTATTTGCATACAAAACGGAAAAGTTGCAGCATTAAGTTTCGATCGAACCAGCTGAGACTTTTCATTGGTTGGCTCGCAAGCACTGCTGTTTGTTTCAGGAAATTAGAAATCCTCTCGAAGATATCCTCACAAATACAGTAAAAACTACCCAGGAACGTTTGAAGAGACTCTAACTAGCTGAAAAATTGTTTAAAGAAAGTCTAAAAATGTGAAGATTTTTCAGTAAAAAAAATATTGGCAGACAATTCCTGTGTGTGAATGCACTTTGACTGTTAGCTTATTATGAACTCCACCCCACAGGAAAGAACAATCACACACACACACACACACACACACACACACACACACACACACACACACACACACACGTGTGCATGCCTGTGATGTAGAGGAATGTCCTGCTCAGCACAATATTCTCAAAACACCTCTGACCCCTAATGACCTCAACAGAAACACATACACGCACACACACACACACACACACACACACACACACCTGTGAGCTGATGATTCTCTGTGAAGAGCGCTCGATGTTTGCAGGCAGGCCGAAGAAACTGGGTTTGTCGTCTTCAGGAAGAGCGTCCACCACCACACGATAATCCTGCACACATAGCAGGGTGACTTTAATCCAATCGTGCAAAGGATTATGGGTAGAATCAGTCCAAAAAGCATGCACAAGATGCTTGATTCCTGTTAACTATACAGTACACATAGTACACATTCACTGACCGCTATGCTGCAGGAGTTGGGCAGGTGTATCTGAGCCGGGAAAGCGTGGGTTTTCTTGACACGAGAGTGTGTGTGCGTCTGCGCGAGGAGTTGAGCGTTAAAGAACTGCTGTAGGTACGAGCGAAGGATGCGCAGGTCACACACGTTATCGATGCGGCCTCCATAGATGGCGTTCTCCAGGAGACCGTGCACGAATTCCCACTGGAACACCTTCCCACCTGAAACACACACACACACACACACAAGGAAAATCCTACAAAGTGCAAAGATAAAAACAGCCTGACACACACATGACCAACACACACCTTCAAACAGGCGGTCAATGATCTCAAAGCCGGCTCTCAGGTCTGACAGAGAGAACTCGTAGAACTTCGTCCAGCCCTGTGCCACACAAACACATCATCATCATCATCATCATCATCATCAGTTCAATTCAACTTCATATATTCAGCCTGTGCAATAGAAACTCACACTGAATCATGATTAAATATGGAGCCATGTTTCAAAAGCCAGAATCATGAATCTCCAAGGACAGCGTGGAGTCATTCATCTTTTCTTTGGCTCTAAATTGTTCCCAGACTTTTCACAACAGGCATGATTTAATCTAAGCAAGTGTATGAAAGAAAACCTTTTAAAACGCCTGCTGATAATGCAAAAAATACTGGTACTTCGGTATCAAGTCGAACATTAAAAGATATTTACAGATAAATCATTTTTAAATATATATATATATATATATATACACAGGACTTGACATCAACACCCAGTAACCCGCCAAATATGTGTGTATTTCATCAGTGGTGTGTAACGCAGTCACTCCTCTGGCCACTTTGGTGGGTTGAATTTTATATAATATACATTTTTCAATTGTAGTCTTTTTGAAAAGGCATCTGAAATAATAAACTGAGTGCAATGTAGTGTTGTCAAAAATATAAATTTTTCGATACATGGAATATACTGAAATTCTTCCGCAGGAAACACGATACCAGCTGCTCTTTCTCTCTCTCTCATCTCTCCGACAGCGAGTGACACACAAACCCGCCTCTCCTCACTCACTCGATTCATTTGCTCCGGATGAATATTGTTGCAGGGCTTGAATTTCGGCAACAAATTGCGCGTGTTGAGCATAATTTTACTAATTCCCGCAGATTTTGTGCTCAAACCCAAAGTGCAGCACATAAAGACACTATGTTGGCTATAAAACAGTGTAACGGATCCGTGCGTCAGCTCTTAAAGTGACAGCAGCCTAATATACCGGCTGCCAAATTATGAGATAATATTAAAAATATCTATTTTGCAGTTTTTCCCCATGGTATCGATGTCAAAATGGTGGCCAGTGAAAACGCTGAGTGGCTGGTAGCTTTGGAAAACCACTAGTCACAGTGGCTGATGAGCAAAAACGTGAATTTCAAGCCCTGATTATATATATATATATATATATATATATATATATATATATATATATATATATATATACATACATATATAAAAAATTGTAGTTTACATTTTTCCTTCACACAGCCCCTGAGAGACACTATCAGCCCAATGAATTCCTTTTCTCCTACACGACTTATTAGCTCCTGCTCACTTTAGGAGAGAGAGAGAAAGATGGAGTGAGCGAGACACATTAGGAAAGAGAAACGCATCAGCATCAGCTAATTAAACGCAGCTCTTCAAAGGCCTGGCGCGCAGTAGTTCAATTCAGAGTCGGAATTAATAATTCAAACAGATCCAAGAGCTTCTGTTTGAATTCCAGCGATTGTTTGGGGAAGAGACGCACATATGTACACTACCGGAAAAAAGTTTGGAATAATCACGTGTATTTTCTATTTTTTATACGCTTTTGAAAGCAGTCACTTATGCTCCCATAGAGTACATCAATACAATAAAAACTGTTAAATGTTATTACAGTTTATAATAACTGAATATATGTTAAAATGTTATTTATTCCTGTGATCAAAGCTGAATTTTCAGCATCATTACTCCAGTCTTCAGTGTTGAAAACAGTTGTGTTGCTTAATATTTTTGTGGAAACTGGCTACTGAAAATTCAGCTTTGCCATCCCAGAAATAAATGACCTTTTAAAATGCATTCATATAGAATTTGTATTATTCTTTCACAATAAGATTTACCTCAATAAATGCAACCTTGTTGAGCAGAAGAGACTTTTTTTCAAAAACATAAATTATTCTCTAAACCTTTGACCGGTAGTGTATATTTATGTGGTCTACAGTCATGTGACAGGTGTGTACTAGAGATGTGACGGTGAGGATATTTTCGACATGTGACAACATGTGTAATACCGGTAATTTTTTTAATCGCTAATTTAAAGGCAAATGTAAAATGCGCGCCTCCATTTTACGCACGGACGTTCATAATGGTGCAGAGAAGCACTGTTTTGTTGTTGTGTTTTTCATTAAGAATAATAGGCTAATGAACTAACCAATAAAGCAATCCGCCCCGAATTGGCGCTAATTTGAGAACGAAACTAAAATGCATTTCAAGCAAAAATAATATTCGAATATCGCTGGGTATTATTCGATTATAATTTGAAAACTGCACCCCTCCCCCACATGCACGCACACATGCATGTATAGGTTACACACCAGAGCATGTGAGCAAAGCGGAGCGGGGTGACGCTTAAATATAACTTAAAAAACGTCATACTTTAAATAATATGTTTTTTTTTTTTTTTTCATCTATGTTGAATACATGAAAAAGGAACCGCATGAGATGAGTAAGATAGGATCATAAGAAGCCCAATATATCGGGAGACATATGGAGTGGGTCAGACATGATTTTGACCACTTCATTAAGTTTTGTTTTGTAGAAAGCCTTTTTTTTTAAGTGAATTTCACTTTGTATAAATTGTATCTTAATTTTAATCAATGTTTCATCAACCAATTGTCTGGATTTAATAAATAAGAAGTAAATATTGCAGACAATATGATAAGGACACGGAGGCGCCGGCACGTGAACTGAAGCTCGTCTCATAAATGAACCGAAACTCAGCGTATAAGCTACTTGCCTCACAGACATGAGAAATATACCAATAGAAAGCTTGAAATGTCTACTTTTAAACAAAACAATTCAAAACGAAAAGAAATGGGCTGCTCTCTGCCACGTAATTCATATGAAGTGTGCATTTCTCTCTATAGGCGCATTCACTACTGCAAAGATCGCGAGTCAGCATCGTCAACTTCATCTTTGCAGCCGACACTGACACAGAAAACACCAGTTTATTGGTAAAAAATCATGCATAATCATTACTTTTTGTGGCAAGCTTTACACTTGCGCTTGAGTGCGGAATAGGCAATTTATTACAAAAACGCTCATTATGGATTATATTCTCTCCCATATATATTTAAGTAATTATCCCTAGAATAGAGCAAGTGTTTTTCCATAGGAATGAACTGAAAACGCTTTCCCTGTTCTGCTCGCTGCGCACCCGTGGACACGTGCGGCCGTGCACATTAGTTTCATTTTCAAATTAGTGCCAACTCGGGGCGGATTGCTTGAATGGTTAGTTCATTAGCCGATTATTCTTAGGAATATAGTTGTGTCTCTACAGTCATGTGACAGGCGTGTACCTGAAGAATATAGTTGTGTCTCTACAGTCATGTGACAGGCGTGTACCTGAGGAATATAGTTGTGTCTCTACAGTCATGTGACAGGTGTGTACCTGAGGAATATAGTTGCGTCTCTACAGTCATGTGACAGGTGTGTACCTGAGGAATATAGTTGTGTCTCTACAGTCATGTGACAGGCGTGTACCTGAGGAATATAGTTGTGTCTCTACAGTCATGTGACAGGCGTGTACCTGAAGAATATAGTTGTGTCTCTACAGTCATGTGACAGGCGTGTACCTGAGGAATATAGTTGTGTCTCTACAGTCATGTGACAGGTGTGTACCTGAGGAATATAGTTGTGTCTCTACAGTCATGTGACAGGCGTGTACCTGAAGAATATAGTTGTGTCTCTACAGTCATGTGACAGGCGTGTACCTGAGGAATATAGTTGTGTCTCTACAGTCATGTGACAGGTGTGTACCTGAGGAATATAGTTGTGTCTCTACAGTCATGTGACAGGTGTGTACCTGAGGAATATAGTTACGTCTCTACAGTCATGTGACAGGCGTGTACCTGAGGAATATAGTTGCGCCTCTCCTGACACACCGCGTGGAACCAGGCCAGGCAGAAGAGAGACTGAGCTCGAGTCAGGTGACCACCTTTACTGATCTGCTCCGCGCTCCAGGATTCATATGTCCTCGTCAGGTTCTTCTTGAGCCCTGGAGGAGCCTGAACACACACACGTTATTAGTAGATGTGAGACGCATCTCTGTTACTCTATGGCTGAGAATTGACACAAATTTCCCAAAGCTTATGATTCGATTCCAATCGCGATCAGATTCGACATCAATTCATTCGGATATTTATCAGGTCAATTTTGCTCAAGGAAAATACTAATGCTGTAACCTGCACAGGGAACCCAGTCTATTGGTGTATTACTGGAATATTAAAGGTGAAATTAACTGATTTGTGTACGAATATTTTTATAATAATAATAATAATAATAACAATAAATGTTATAATAATAACTCTTTAATGATATAATTATGTTTCTACTACAAGTTTTTAATTGGTGGCTGTCATAAAAACCTGTTTTCACTACAAATTTATTCAAAAAATTAAATGCATTAAATATTTAAGAACAGGTTAAGCAAAATATAATGAATAAGAAATATAGTGCATATATTTATCAAAACGCTCCTATCTAGAGTTATTTTTCTAGCTAACTATCAAGTTTATGGACAACAAATGGCTTTTCTGAGGTAAATATAGCGTTACGCATCATTGTTACGCAATCGCTGATTACATGAGATTTCTGTTTATTTCAACATTCCTTCTGATGTTCATTCATGTTTATTTGATGCTATAACTAGTAGTAAAGAGGAAGAGACGGTTCACAGCTACAGCGATCTGTCACGCCACATTAAAGAGCGTCAAAACAGTATTTATCTGACAGAATCTGCAAGGTGAGATTTTGATGCAGATCAAAAGTAACAAACACTTTATTTTACAGTGTCCATGTTACATATGCACTTACCATAGTAATAACAGTAAATTATGCATAACTACATGTAACTACCCTAAACCAAACCCTATAGTAAGTACATGTTGTTAATTAATATTACTTAGTACTTAAATATATAATTACACTGTAACAATGACACCTTTAAATAAAGTGTAACCCACAAAGCTTACTGTGATTTAGGCGCACTACACATAATGTTAAGTGGAGTTTTGTTGAGGGATCAACTGAAAACAGCAGACTAAAATATCCATTCTTGGGATTTAAAGCGTCACTCTCGCCAAAATGCAACCTAGGCTCTTTTTGTGAATCTACCCGAGGCAAACTTTCGTGTAAAAGCATAATTAGGATGGAAACGCCACTTAAGTTTGACCTTATTTTCATTTTCGGTCAAATTGCCTTGTGAATGGGAGTGAATGGGGCACGACTATGATAAGCATCATAAATCACTATTTTTAAAACACTAAGAAGGCTCGACACAACATGAAACTTTGCTCTCAGTATCACCAGAGGCTCGACACATGAACTCCAGCATTTTGTCAGTCAAAAATAGTCGATCTCCGAAAGCGACGTAACAGGGAGGAGAGTAAAGATGGGAAGCTCCTAAAGCTTCGTTCCATATAAATTCACGGATAATTTGTTGTTTTGTCGTTAGTGAAAATCAATATTGACCTTGTATTTGAAAAAGGATCCTCATATAAGAAGCAATACTAAAATTCAGAGTCAGTTCATTCGCATTCAGAGATCGACTATTTTTGACTGTCAAAATGCCGGCGGACGGAAACACAGTGAGTTGTTCAAAATCTTTCTCTTTAGTAAACTCTGTGAACACAAACACTGTTCTCAATGCTGGAGTTCATGTGTAGAGCCCCTGGTGATACTGAGAGCAAAGTTTCATGTTGTGTCGAGCCGCATTAGTGTTTTAAAAATAGTGATTTATGATGCTATCATAGTCGTGCCCCATTCACTCCCATTCACTCCCATTCACAAGGCAATTTGACCGAAAATGAAAATAAGGTCAAACACTGCATTTTGACGAGAGTTACGCTTTAAGATCATTAAGTGAGAATCGATTAAAATGGAGAAAGGACTGACACACACTGACCTCATAGGTGATCTTCAGGCTGGACTGGAGAAGTATGGGAGTGAACTTCGCATGGACCTCAGCAGTCAACCAGAGTCTGAAGCCGGCTTTGGGTTTCATACTGTTGATCTCCTGCACACACACACACACACACACACACACACACACAAACACACACTAGATGTCTCACTACAACAAATTAAATCAATAAATGCAAAGCATCAAACCAATAACAATCTTTTCTGTGTGTGTTTTATAGGGATTGACTCTCTCACAGCCTCATCTGATTGACTCCAAACCCATTACAGATCTGCAGTGTTGCACAACACACACATATTTTTAGAAGGAGCAGAGAAATGAAAACAAAAAGCAATTAAAGTATCTGCAAGTTATCTCACACACACACACACACACACAGATTCACTCTCACTTCACAACAACAGTCATTTCAACTAGAATTAATGACACAGTAGAAGACAGACAGAGAGAGAGAGAGAGAGAGAGAGAGAGAGAGAGAGAGAGAGAGAGAGAGAGAGAGAGTGCTTCATAATGAAACACAGATATGAAGGTAAAGAGTGGCAAATCTCGAGAGCAACCGATGCGACGACTCCTTTGCCGAGTTCTGCTACTCTGTTACCTTCATACACAGACAGGAAGTTGCTACCTTCTCCAGCAGGGGGAGCCACGCCGTGACGAGGTGCAGGTTTTTCAAGCACAGCCATTCACCCGAGCGAACACACTCTCTGAGCGCCTGCAGAGCCACATCAGCCTGACCCTGACCCATCGCCACCTTCATCACACAACACTTTGGGTCAGCAGGGACGCATCACACAGATCAAAACTCACAGTAAAGACATTCATAATGTTACAAAACATTCTATTTCTAATAAATGCTGTTCTTTTAGAACTTTGTGTTCATCAAGAATCCTGAAAAATAAACGGTTTCCACAGAAATATGAAGCAGCACAACTGTTCTCAACACTGATGATAATCATAAATGATTCTTGAGCATCAAATCATCATATTATACTGATTTCTGAAGGATCATGTGACACTGAAGACTGGAGTAATGATGCTGAAAACTCAGGAATAAATTACACTTTACTGTATATTCACATAGAAAACAGTTATTCTAAATGTCCATCATATTTCCAATAAAAAATGTAATAACTATTTTGATTAAATAAATATTTCGATATTTTCTGTTTTCATTTAAATTGTATTAAAAGTCTTATTTATTTTGTTGCTTTTGTCATTTTTATATAACATAGCTTTTATTATGTTTTAGGATTTAGTTTTAGTTACTTTAGTACTTTAACTTAAACTAAATGAGAATGAGAAATGTTGCCTTGGCCACTAGCTGAAACAAAATAAGCTTTTTACAAATACTTTATTTCATTTCAGTAAATGTTTATTTCATTTCAAGTAATGAAAATGTTTTTTATATGGTTAAAGTTGATGATAATAACCCAGCTTTCAATCAGGTGTATTTGTGTATAGTGTGTCTGATTATACAGTATGTATGGAGGTTGTGTTTCTGTGTGTGCGTGTGTGTGTGTGTGTGTGTGTGTGTGTGTGTGTACTTGTACAACTATCTTTGTGAGGACCAGTTTGAGTGTTAGACCATTGGAGTGAGGACAAAGAGAGTAAAGTGAGGACATTTTGGCCGGTCCTCTCTCTCTGAGAGCCTTTAAAGGCCTGTTAGGTTAAGGGTCGGTTTAGGGTCAGGGGTCGGGTTAGGCACTTAGTTGTGATGTGTAAGGTTAGGGTAAGCGGCTAGAGATTGCATTGTGTCAATGAATGTCCTCATAAAGATAGATGTACAAGAGTGTGTGTGAGAGTGTGAGTGTGTGTGTGTGTGTGTGTGTGTCTGAGTGTGAGTTTGTGTGTGTGTGTGTGTGTGTGTTTGTGTGTGTGTGTGTGTGTGTGTGTGTGTGAGAGTTAGTGAGCGTGTGTGTGAGTGTGTGAGCTGGACCTCATGGTAGTTCTCTCGGCCCACGGTCTGACTGGCGAGGTCCAGGAGCTCCTGTGACGGGTCGGCTCCGGCTGAGATGATCAGCAACAGCGGCTCCGACTCCAAAGTCTCTCCGTACAGACGCTTCAGATTCAGCGGAGGAGGAGACAGTTCCCTCATCCCTACACACACACACACACACACACACACACACACACGAGTAATGAGCATAATCAAGACTGACAGACAGACAGACGGTCCTCTGGTAACCTCAGGTACAGACAGAGGGGTAGATGGGAACTTTACTGATCCTGTGTGGGACACTGAGGAGCATCATCTGTCAGACGACACCGAACACAGAAGAAGATATTCAGATGTTATTCAGATATTCTACAAAACTTTTCAGAGAAAAACTAATAATTATGAAGCATTTTTCCCAATGAGGACATTCCCAAATGCAGGTTTTCTAGGTTTAGATAACTTCTTGTTTTGCAAACTATCGCTATGTACACACACACACACACACACACACACACACACACACACACAATGCGGCACATCGTTGTCATTCCAGTCGAGCTCTGCACTCTTGAGAGGGGACTGAATATCTTCAAGCGACTTTACGTTTCCATAGCAACCACAAGACGAGGCCAGCGCACAGCTATTCTGTTCCGCAGAGCAGGTTTAACCTGGACAACACAACACACACACACACACACACACCTCTATTCTGTCTCAGACGGCACGTAACAGCCGTTAAATGACTCTGTAGCTTAGCGTCGCTTATAAGAGGATTAGAAACAAAGATCCATTAGCATGTAGAGTTAGCGTACACACAGTGACTCAGCGTTAGACATCAAACTCTGCGCTAACAGAGACACAGACGTCTCTCTCTCTCTCTCTCTCTCTCTCTCTCTCTCTCTCTGAGGAACAGAGTTAAGACTCAAAACTAAAGCCTTTCAACTGGATCCAACGTGAACACCCGCCAAACAGCGGATGAGAGTGAAATTTGGCTTTGGCAAGTGAATAAAAACAGAGTTAGCGGCCAGTTGGACGCTGACGCTTTTAGGAACTGCAGCACTGGAACAAGAGCGTGACCTTCAGTGATGTCAGACCACAAATCACAGAGATACAAGCAGACAACTGAGGAAAACATCAGCGACCGCCATCAAGGGAAGAGGACACACACACTACACTGCTCGTATTATCATAAACCACTGGAAGAGCTGATCTGTGATGAAGAGCTTGAAGAGTGAGACATAGTTCACTGCCTCAAAATACTATGGTATTAAAAAAGTGGGAGAAGATGGACTTGTGAGATTTTCTGGATACACTTTACAATAAAGTTAAAAAAAATAAAAAAATAATTTATACAAAAATTTCTAATACGGTTCATAATAAAAATAAATAAACTAACGTACATTTTTTACAACCTAAACTTTTTTAATGTTATAATAGGGTTAAAAATGAACTACAATAAAACTTTTTTTTTTAAAACACACATACATATATATATATATAAAAAAATGTTCATTTATTCAATTTGAAATGTTAAATGTTATAATACGGTTCATGATAAAAACAAATTATTACAACCTAAATGTTTAAATATTGCATGGGTTTAAAATAAACTACAACACAATAAAAATACAATACAATAAAATAAATGTATACAACTTGAAATGTTAAATATTCCAAAAGGGTTAAAAATTTAAAAAATGTATAATAAAATAAAATGTTAATTTATACAACCTAAAATGTTAAAAGTTGCAAAAGGTTAAAAAATTAAATAAAATGGTAATTTCTAACAACTTGAAATGTTAAAACAGGGATAAAAAAAATATTAAATTAAAATAAAACAAAATAAAATAAGTGGGTAAATTTATACAACTTGAAATGTTAAAATGTTACAACAGGGATAAAAAAATTATAATAAATAAATAAATAAATAAAATAAATGGGTAATTTATTCAACTTGAAATGTTACAACAGGGATAAAAAAAACATTAAAATAAAATAAAATAAAATAAATGGGTAATTTATACAACTTCAAATGTTAAAACAGAAAAAAAAAAAAAAAGAATAAAGTGAAAAAAAGTGAATTTATACAACTTGGCATGTTAAATGTTATAATAAGGTTCATAACAAAGAAAAAGGAACAGTTTATTTTATACAAATAATAAAAAAATCTAGTTAGACAAATATATACAAATTGAAAGGTTAAATGTTATGCCTAGAAATAATAAATGTTCATAATAAAACCAAATAAATGTCCTAATGTAAGCGAGCCTGATGTGTTCTCAGCGGCGTGTGTGTGAGGAGTCAGCGGAGGCCGCGGCTCACAGTGATTCCTCATGGCAGTGGCGGGGGAGAAGGCCTTCTGCTCGTCAGGACCTACTTAAAGATTTACTGAGTTCTGCTTTAATTCCTCATGACGCGGCATTAGGGCTAATGGCAGTGGAGCGCACCGTTTCACTATTCATGCGGAATGTTATTATTTATTTTAGCGCTGTAATAATTATAGCATCAGCGTAACCCTGCAAGCGAACCCATTCGATCTAGAGGGATGCGTCGTCTTCAGCCAAAGTGCTCTGCACAATTATAACTCATTTACCAGGAAAAAGAGACGGAAAAGACAAGATAGGAGCAGCGACAAACACGAAAACAGACGAGAGAGGAACAGAAGGACCCCTGTGTGAAGGGTAATTAACACCGTAAGGTGTTTTCAGCACCGAAGAACGTCCTGAGAGAGGTGTGTGTGTGTGTGTGAGCCTAGGGGGAGACAGACTGTGTGTGTGTGTGTGTGTGTCGTCTGAGACCTGGACATGTCGAGTCTTCTGCAGGCGCTTTCAGGAGAAAACTGTGTGTTGTTTACAGGAAAATCTACAGTTCTGATCATATCCACGGAAGCGAGACGGTGGTCATCAGGAGATCTGATTGCCTCCATCACACACACACACACACACACACACACACACACACACACACACACACACACACACACACACACACACACACACACACACACACACACACACACACACACACACACACACACACACACAACCTTTAGTCTCCATCAAATACTGAGATCCAACCAAGCAGAACTAGAAGAAACTCTTCTTAAAGGAACAGTGCACTGTTTGAGAAAGAAGTCTCTTCTGCTCACCAAAGCTGCATTTATATGATCAAAAATACAGTAAAAACATCAATATTGTGAAATATTATTACAATTTAAAATAACTGTTTTCTATGTGATTATATTGTAAAGTGTAATTTATTCCTGTGATCAAAGCTGGATTTTCAGCATCATTACTCCAGTCTTCAGTGTCACGTGATCCTTCAGAAATCAGTCTAGATTTGATGCTCAAGAAACATTTATGATTATTATACATTTTGATATTATATCTATATATCACAGTGATATGATATCTACATTGATAAATAGAAAGTTCAAAAGAAAAACATTTATTTGAAATAGAATCTTTAGTAACATTATAAATGTCTTCACTGCCACTTTTGATCAATTTAATGCGTCCTTGCTGAATAAAAGCGTTCAGGGCTTGACATCAACACCCGGCAAATGCCAAATGTGTGTGTATTTCATCAGTGATGTGTAACACAGTCACTCCCCTGGCCACTTTGGTGGGTTGAATTTTATATATAATATATATTTTTCAATTGTAGTCTTTTTAAAAAGGCATCTGAAATAATAAACTGAGTGCACATATAGATTTTTTGACACATATCGATACTGGAATATCTGAAACTCTTCCGCAGGAAACACGATGCCAGCTGTTCTCATCTCTCCGACAGATTTACTCCGGATGAATATTATTGGTGTTACAGGGATTGAATTTAGGCGAGAAATTGCGAGTATTGAGCATAATTTGACTCATTCCCACAGATTTTGTGCATTATTATTATTTATATTATGCAGAGTTATTTTTATTGCGCTTAAACACTCAAATACACACAAAATAATATCACAAATATCATCACGCCGGTCTTGGCGAGTTTTCGTGTAAACACAGTCAGTTATGTTTTTACACAGTGAATGTAAACATTTGAGAAAGAAAACGCACGTGTAACAGTGTAACGGATCCGCTCGTCAGCTCTTAAAGTGACAGCAGCCTAATATACCGCCAAATTATGAGATAATATATGGCAGTTTTTCCCCATGGTATCGACGTCAAAATGGTGGCCAGTGGAAACGCTGAGTGGCTGGTAACTTTAGAAAACCACTAGTCACAGTGGCTGATGAGCAAACACGTGAAAGTCAAGCCCCAACTAGTAACTTGTGTTTAGAAACAGGGTGAGTTTCAGGAGCTCGTTCAAAGAGCCGCATCTAACGAGCATTGCATTGCATTAGCAGTCGAGGCTACGAGGTTTCGTCTGGCATTGCTACGATCAAACCGAGACCGCAGGCAGACTAAAATATATCCCAGTCTCCCTGTAGTCCTCCTCTCTCTTCCTCCACTGAAATCAATAATGTTTGGAAAAATGAATTATAGAGTACAGTGGAAACGCTAATCACAGACTAACCGATGGTTCGCCCTTGGACTAAATGTCTTGCATACTAAACCACAGTCGCTGGCAAGCAAGCAAGCCATTTTATTTGCTAATTAGGCAATTAATTTCACTGAATGTGGCTGCGGAACCGCCGGTGAAGGCAAAACTGCTGTATTATCAGTAACGAGACCCGTGTGTGTGTGTGTGTGTGTGTGTGTGTGTGTGTGAGGGATGGAGACAGGGAGAGTGCTGGGAAATGAGAAGGCTGCTGTTCACACTGATGATTTGTGAGCTGTTTCCAGGACTCTAAGGTTACACATCATCACCCAGCTTGAACCCAGAAGAGAGGGTTTAGTGCCAGCTGTCTGTGGGTTTGGGTGACGGTGGCGAAGCCGAGGGCCGTGGGAGAGCGGCGCGAGGCCGGTGCCGTGATTGATAATGAGCGACACCTGCGTGACGCACCGGTCTCGAGTCTCTCACGGAAGAGCGGAAGCATTAAAGGAGGAGCGACGACAGTGAAGGACGAGAGAGGACCAGGCCTGGACTAATGTTGTGTTATATGTTTCCCTGGACCACTAAACCAGTCACATGGGTCAATTTTTTGACATTGAGTTTTATACATCATCTGAAAGCTGAATAAATAAGCTTTCCATTGATGTGTGGTTTGTTATGATAGGACAATATTTGGTCGAGATACAACTATTGTAAATCTGGAATCTGAGGGGGCAGAAAAATCGAAACATTGAGAAAATCTCCTTTAAAGTTGTTCATTTATGTTGGCGATTGTGCTGCATTCACTCACACAAATACATGTTTTATATATTTACGGTAGGAAATTTACAAAATATCTTCATGGAACATGATCTTTACTTAATATCCTCATGATTTTTGGCATAAAAGAAAAATGGACAATTTTGACCCATACAATGTATTGTAGGCTATTGCCACAGATATACCCGTGCGACTCGAGACTGGTGACGTGATCCAGGGTCTCATATGTGACAGCGGTCGTCCGTTAGGGGTCTTGAATGTTCACCGGTTCCCGCCTCCTCCTTCCCACAACACCTAACCTCGCTACAGCAACATCGACCCGGCACTGAAAACTAATCTCCATTATTTCTACCAGAAGCAACGTAAAAAAATAATATTTTTTTGTATTATTATACAATATATGTGTATTTTATAATATTATAATATATTTTGAATATATAAATTCACACACAAGCAAAGAAAAATGTGTTATTTATATATGAAATATTTATATATGATATAAATTATATATAAATATACAGTAAATACATGCAAATATTTCTTAAATACTGTATATATATATATATATATATATATAATTTATACCATATATAAATATTTTATATATAAATAACACATTTTTCTTAAATATATACATGCATGTGTGTATTCATATATACAAAATAATCATACACAGTACACACATATATTATTTAAACACAAACTTTTATTTTGGATGCGATTAATCGTTGCCCAGCACTAATCATTTTTGGTTACACTTTATTTTAAGGTGTCATTGTTACAGTGTAATTATATATTTAAGTACTGAGTAATATTAACTACCGTATTTTCCGCACTATAAGGCGCACTTAAAAGCCTTTATTTTTTTCAAAAAACGACAATGCGCCTTATAATCCGGAGCGCCTTATATATGGATCTGGCGCCTTATGTTAACGTCTGTTAAACAACCGCTGACTTAAACCTTGTTGATACTTTCGCCTGACACCGGAGCGCGAGCCTCCGCTGACTGCGCGCGCAACTCCCCAAACAGACGAGGCATTTATACTTGACGCAACTGTTTTGTTTTAGACTGAACACCAGACCATACAACTGATTTAGACGCGCAAACTGGGTGCCGGTGTGATGAGATGTACTACTAATATCCGTCTGCTCGGGCAGATTCGGCTCAAAGTCATGCATCTTCGGATTCAGAGGCGCGCGCGCTGTTAAGCCGAATCTGCCCGAGCAGACGGATATTATTTTTTTTATTAACTTCGCGCTCATGCGGACGCGTCTAGTATAAACAAGGTATCTTGGTATTCATTTGGACTTTGGATGTGATCTTAGGCTTGAAAAGGTTGGTGACCACTGCATAACGCAAACCCAGTCAAACGTTTGACTGCAGTATCTTCTATTCTATGCGCCTTATAATCCGGTGCGCCCTATATATGAAAACAGTTCTAAAATAGGCCATTCATTGAAGGTGCGCCTTATAATCCGGTGCGCCTTATAGTGCGGAAAATACGGTACATGTACTTACTATAGGGTTAGGGTAGGATGAGGGTTTGGTTGAGGGTTAGTTGCATGTAATTATGCATAATTTATAGTTATTACTACAGTAATTACATGTAACATATGTAACAATGACACTGTAAAATAAAGTGTTACCTACTTTTTTTTTTAATCTATATCTATCCGTAACCTTGAAGACGGGAGAAACACGATCGGCTCATAGAGGTAATGCAGTGAGTCAGGGCTTTGGCTCAGGATGGATTCAATTCAACATTGAAATGAACAAATTGGCAAATCCATCAGTTGTGCTCTCCTGATGGACGTCTGCTGCCTGTTCACACCATCTAAACTAAAACTGTAGCGTTATTAGATGAATACATCTTTACAAACATCACACAGACAGCTTTGATGTTAGCGCACAAGCCTACGAATAAAAGATCAGTTTTTGATCTCGCAGCTGATGAATTAAAAGAGAGAAGTGGAGGACGTTAAAAACACATTTCTGTCAAGAGTTCAATTGGTAGTTAACTCATAAATTTCTCATATAAGTGAGGCAAACTGCTGTTTGAGGACATCAGAGATAAAGTCCAAGCATGAATCGATAAGTGCAAAATAACAGCAGATTCCTCACACCCGGAGCTGAACAGCTCCCTCTGCTGGCAGACGCTCACACTGACTCTTCTTCACCTCCGCTTTATGAGTGCGTCACGCCACAGTTACACCAGTGCTCATCACTGGAACTGCTGTAATTCACTGGATTCATTAGACAAGCTAATAAAACACACACCGACGCCAATAAAAGAACTAATTAACCGGAATAAATCTAGAGAAGATGAAGAGGGAGAAAAAGAAACTTCATACGGATGAAACATTTCAGTCTCTGAGAAACTATCTATCTATCCGTCCATCCATTTATCTATCTATCCGTCCATTTATCAGCCTGTCTATCCTTGTCTATCTATCTATGTATCTATCCTTCCATTTATTTATCTATTGTTCTTTCATTCTATCTCTCTATCTACCGTTCTTTCATTCTATCGCTCTATCTGTCCATCCATTTATCAGTCTATCCATCTATCTATCCATCTATCTATCTATCTATCTATCTATCTATCTATCTATCTATCTATCTATCTATCTATCTATCTATCTATCGATCTATCGATCTATCTATCTATCCATCACCTATCCATCCATCTATTTGTCAATTGATCTATCGTTATTTTATTCAATCTATCTATCTAGCTGTCAATTTATCAGTCTGTCCATCCATCCATCCATCCATCCATCCATCCATCATCTGTCTATCTATCTATCTATCTATCTATCTATCTATCTATCTATCTATCTATCTATCTATCTATCTATCTATCTATCTATCTATCTATCCATCCAGGCTGACAGTATTATAAGGCTAATTGTGCATGTTTGTGTGCTCAGGTTTTTCAGTATTATGTTGTGTGTGTGTGTGTGTGTGTGTGTTGCAGGTAAAAGAGATGAATGTAGTGTTTGCTCAGGTTTTAATTGTGTCTCATTGGAAGTGGCCCTAGAGAGCATCAATCAGCAGTAATTGTGTGTGTGTGGTTTCACGCTTGGCTAATTTGAAAGTTATAATAAGCTGATGACTAAACCTAAATCAATAGCCCTGTATCGACCACACACACACACACACACACAGAAGGCTGTGCGTGAGATGTATTTATAATGTATCTGAAGGTTGAGTTCGGTCTATGCGTCATAATTAAACTCCAGAGACACAAACTGATGACAAAGAGTGAGAGTCAGCCATCAGATAGATTATACATGACTGATTCTGATCTCTGTGTGTGTGTGTGTGTGTGTGTGTGTGTGTGTGGTCGTCTCCCCACAAGGATAATAAAACTTGAGATTCCCTACTTTGTGAACACTTTCTGCTGGTCCTCACAAGGAAAATTTATTAATAAACATAATAAAATGTGATTTTTGAAAATGTAGAAATGCAGAAAGTTTTATGTGATGGGTAGGTTTAGGGGTCGGGTTAGTGTGTGTGTGTGTGTGTGTGTGATGGGTAGGTTTAGGGGTCGGGTTAGTGTGTGTGTGTGTGTGTGTGTGTGATGGGTAGGTTTAGGGGTCGGGTTAGTGTGTGTGTGTGTGTGTGTGTGATGGGTAGGTTTAGGGGTCGGGTTAGTGTGTGTGTGTGTGTGTGTGTGATGGGTAGGTTTAGGGGTCGGGTTAGTGTGTGTGTGTGTGTGTGTGTGTGATGGGTAGGTTTAGGGGTCGGGTTAGTGTGTGTGTGTGTGTGTGTGTGTGTGTGTGTGTGATGGGTAGGTTTAGGGGTCGGGTTAGTGTGTGTGTGATGGGTAGGTTTAGGGGTCGGGTTAGTGTGTGTGTGTGTGGTCTCTCT
Source organism: Rutilus rutilus (assembly GCA_021464565.1). NCBI lineage: Eukaryota > Metazoa > Chordata > Actinopteri > Cypriniformes > Leuciscidae > Rutilus > Rutilus rutilus. Next base: position 38,420,049 of record JAJAQA010000008.1, read on the forward strand.
CTGCACTTACCCAAAGCTTGAGAGGCAAATGCTGCCATCGCACTCTGTAAGCGATCTGGCCGTAACGCCTGGACCACCAACACCTGAGAAAGAAACAGAGGAATAAAGAGTAAGCTCAATCTGAGCACTCTGATTGGTGCGTACTCTTGATTGACAGCTGACCTGCTGAAAGAGGGAGATCTTCTTGGCAATGGGAGGCGGGACTTCCTGTTCGCAGCAGGAACTGCGTGAGAATGTGAGCCACAGGTCTGCGTCGTCCAGACAGAGAGACTGATACAACATTGGGAAGGTGCTCTGGAGAGACACGGAGAGAAACCCACATTTAGCCATTTAGTTTGTTTTTTGTCATTTTTGGATTTAATGGTTTTAGTTTGTTTTAATGGTTAAATAAAATTTTAGTAATCAAAAAGTATGTCTAATTAATTGAAATCAAGACATTTATACAATTTACCATTTTATTAAAAATGTTTTATTTTATTTGAGAAATTCTGAGTTGTTTTAATTTAATTCTGTCTGTTTTTATATTTCTGGATTCATGATTTAATACAAGTTTATTATCAAAAATGGTGGTAAATGCAGGGCATTAAAACCTTTTAAAATGTAAAAAAGTTTTGACAAACAAAGTGCTGCACAATAGAGGTTTACTGTTAAAATTAAAACAATTGTGTGATATTCCTTAAAAATATTAATATTATTTTGATCATTATTACTTCGAGAAGTGCACTCTACTGTATAATAGCACTATATTTCAGTCATAATTTCAAACTTTTTATTTTGACAGGTTGTCCTGAAGACCTTTGAGCTTCTGTATTTAATAGAATTTTTCTGAAATGACTCTCAGAGCGGCTCTCTGCACATGAAGTCGTTTGCCAAATTCAATGACATCCTGCGTTACACTGTAAATTAACTTTTTTACGACTGTTTTCCATGTTTCCGTTTCATGGATATCATAGGACCCTAATTACCTTGAGCAGAGCCACAGCCATCAGCCTCTCCTGATCAATCCAAGACGGAAACTGCTCCCGCAGAGACTTCTGGGAGTCCTGAAGAAAGAGAGAGAATTTATATGACTGAAGAGAGGAGATGAGTGTCATTTCATCAAGAAAAACGTAAAAAAGATTCATACCGTCTTCCGAACCATGTCTGCGACGATCAGGCCAGTGAACACGTCCCATTCCTGCGAGACACAGTCATCAGAGCGCCACAAACACACACGAGTCATTCAGTTTGATTGTGCTTTACTGGAAGGGCTAATAACAACATATTTGTCTTGTCAGAGTCGCTGCTGTAGACGAGCCAAAACAGAAGCGTTATCATTCCTTCCGGATTCATTATGAGACACACACACACACACTTACGTTCTCCTGGAACAGGTCTGGGTTCATTCCCTTCACAAAGTGCAGTGCAAACATCAACTGATCCGCCTGTAAAACGGACACACAGAGACATTCAGATTCCCAGTGAATGCACGAACTGATAAGATCTATCCCTGAAATACAATGTTAAATCGCTCTGGATAAAAGCGTCTGCCAAACGCATAAACGAATGAATGCTGAAATGAATGAATGTGACACAGTGCCAGTGCTGGAGGCCCGTTCCCGCTCTCCCACTGAAGAAACGCAGGTTCTGCGCAGGAGAAATTGGTCTCCTTCCCACGTAAAACAACAACTCAATCAGGCTAGGCCGACGCACACCAAAACTAGATCACTGTCGCTGGAATCAATGAAGCTGTCGACATGCTGAACACACTCACACTGCTCGCTTTGCTGTGCTGCATCAACAACGACTTTATTTTCACTGTCTGTTTGAAATAAAATGATTTCATTTACAAATATCAGAGCAGGACTGGATGCGACAAAATATAGGATACAGGAATAAGGCTGTCAAAAAACGACCCTCTTTTTCATGGAAAAATGATTCATAATTTCTTACTTCAATTCATCACTTCAATAATTATGTAATATTGAAGTGTAGCGTTGTACAGAACTGACTGAACACTTAAACACTGCCAGAACAGCGTTTTTATAATTATTTAGATACTATTATAGGTTTTATTAATATGATGAATTTTCATAAAAAAAATTTGTTTACTTTTTGGTGATTTTATGTGCTTTTGTCATTATTCTTTTTTATATGATATATGTTTATATATATTTAGGTTTCATTTATTTTTATTTCAGCTTTGGTTTAGTTCAGCTTAAATTTGTATTTATTTGTTGGGGCCAGTTGTTATGTCAGAAAATAAAGTCAAATAATTTTTTTTTTTTTTTTAAATAAAAGACATTTTGACTGCCTCAACAAGTCATGTGATCAATTCAGTGAGTGGCAGCCAGTTATCATGTAAGAAAATAAATACACTTTTTTTTTATTATGTTTTTATAAAATAAAGTTTTTAAAAATTTGACTTTGCCTCAAGTCATGCGACTAATTAACATGTAACAAAAGGAGGGCTCTGATTGGTGCTGGGGGTTTAAGGTGGGCGTGGTCATCACTATGGGAACATAAGGAGGGCTCTGATTGGTGCTGGGGGTTTAGGTGGGCGTGGTCATCGCTATGGGAACATAAGGAGGGCTCTGATTGGTGCTGGGAGTTTTAAGTGGGCGTGGTCATCGCTATGGGAACATAAGGAGGGCTCTGATTGGTGCTGGGGGTTTAAAGTGGGCGGGGTCGTCTCAATGGGAACATAAGGAGGGCTCTGATTGGTGCAGGGGGTTTAGGTGGGCATGGTCATCGCTCTGATTGGTGCTGGGGGTTTTAGGTGGGCATGGTCATCGCTATGGGAACATAAGGAGGGCTCTGATTGGTGCTGGGGGTTTTAAGTGGGCGTGGTCATCGCTATGGGAACATAAGGAGGGCTCTGATTGGTGCTGGGGGTTTAAAGTGGGCGGGGTCGTCTCAATGGGAACATAAGGAGGGCTCTGATTGGTGCAGGGGGTTTAGGTGGGCATGGTCATCGCTATGGGAACATAAGGAGGGCTCTGATTGGTGCTGGGGGTTTTAGGTAGGCATGGTCATCGCTATGGGAACATAAGGAGGGCTCTGATTGGTGCTGGGGGTTTAAAGTGGGCGTGGTCATCGCTATGGGAACATAAGGAGGGCTCTGATTGGTGCTGGGGGTTTTAAGTGGGCGTGGTCATCACTATGGGAACATAAGGAGGGCTCTGATTGGTGCTGGGGGTTTAAAGTGGGCGGGGTCGTCTCAATAGGAACATAAGGAGGGCTCTGATTGGTGCAGGGGGTTTTAGGTGGGCATGGTCATCGCTATGGGAACATAAGGAGGGCTCTGATTGGTGCTGGGGGTTTTAAGTGGGCGTGGTCATCGCTATGGGAACATAAGGAGGGCTCTGATTGGTGCTGGGGGTTTAAAGTGGGCGGGGTCGTCTCAATAGGAACATAAGGAGGGCTCTGATTGGTGCAGGGGGTTTAGGTGGGCATGGTCATAACTATGGGAACATAAGGAGGGCTCTGATTGGTGCAGGGGGTTTTAGGTGGGCGTGGTCATCGCTATGGGAACATAAGGAGGGCTCTGACTGGTGCAGGGGGTTTTAGGTGGGCGTGGTCATCGCTATGGGAACATAAGGAGGGCTCTGATTGGTGCAGGGGGTTTTAGGTGGGCGTGGTCATCGCTATGGGAACATAAGGAGGGCTCTGATTGGTGCTGGGGGTTTAGGTGGGCATGGTCATCGCTATGGGAACATAATGAGGGGTTCAGTGTGTTACCTTGAAGAGTGAGCGGCAGATATACTCATACACCATGTTCTTCAGACTGTTCTCCAGCGTGGAGATCCTCACATCGGTGCTCTCGCTTTCCTGCATCACACACACAGTTCACTTCACTAATGCAGCATTCATTTGAGGGATTTTTTACTGTATTTTTATTGATTTTTCAAGCATACAGCATTATGGAAAACAGAAAAAAAGAAGAAAAAGAAAAAAATATTCTTCCAGTATTTTAGAAAGAGGTCCCTTTGAGTCTCAAAATAAAAGTCAATTCTTCCATATTGTATATTTCTTTAATAATTTCTATCCATTCTCCAAGTCCAAGGGAATGTCCTGCTTATACTAACGCCTTGTAATACTCTTCCTACATGCTACATTTAATATATTAACAAGATATACATCTCGTCTCAACACAGAGAATGCATTATTTTGCCAGTGCATGTGTGTGTGTGTGTGAGGTGTGTTTCCACGTCACCTGTTTGTTCTGCAGCGCTCGGTGGAACAGTCGCAGGAACGACACCAGACTGAACCTGTACATGTTATTAATCTTGGACAGATCCCTGATCACAAAGTACATCTTACTGGCCGTCTCGGCTAGCGGCAGGTACGCGTCCCTTTCCTACACACACACACACACACACACACACACACACACAGACGGACGTTACTCTGCTGCCACCTGCTGTTTCAGTCACTCCTGCTATCTCTGTCATGATCGCACTCTTCCCAGCATCACCTGGTCGAGGGACGTCTGCAGGCGGTGGAATTCAGTCAGTGATTGGTGGATCAGAGAACTGCTGGCTTTGGTCTGATTCAGAGACTCAATCAGCTCCTTATTCTCCAGGATATTGCCTTGAGCCGTCGCCAGAGTCTACACACACACACACACACATAAAACACACACTCTTTGCTGCATATTTGGAGAAAAACATCCAGGAAAACAAGGGTTTTTTTTTAAACTGAGGGAGTGGAAACTTATCAGCTTATTATTAGAGAAAATCACTGTAAAAATATATAAGTAATAAAAATAAGTAACTAACTTTGATTAAAATAAAATAAAATCTTATTAAAATAAATAATATTTTATTAAAATAAATTAATATAATTAAATAAATAATTAATTACATTTAAATGTTTGATTTTAATATATAATAAATACATTTGATCAAAATAATGAATGAATGAATGAATGGAATTTGATTAAAATAAATCCTATTATTATTTAAAAATTATTTACAAATACTAAATATTTTCCAAATAATATTTCAAACATATTTATAATACACAACACACACTGTGTGATGTGCAATTTGGAGAAACACACCCAGGAAACCAGGGGGTTTTCAAACTGAGGGAGTGGAAACGTTTGGAGAAAATCACTGCAAAAATATATAAATAAATAAAAACTACTATAAACTAAATAACTAACAAAATTTTATTCAAAAAAAAAAAAAGTTACATTTTATTTAAATAAATAATATAAAAATAATAATTACTAAATAATAAAAAAATGAACGAAGTTTGATTTAAATAAATAATAAATATATTTAATCAAAATAATAAATGACTTGAATTTGATTTAAATAAATTAATTGATTAAAATAAATAATATTTGATTTAAATAAATAAATAATACATCTAACGGCACAGTACTATAGTGATTTAAAAAAAGTTTTAAATATTTTCCAAATAACATTTCACACATATTTATCAAATCAATTTTTCACAGTATTAATGTCTTAATACATGAAAATATACAGCTGACTTTTAGATTTTAGGATGGGGTCCGTAAAAGACCTCGTGTGTATGGTGCGTTTGGGAGCATGCTGGGATTGTTGCTTCAGTACCTCCAGCAGCGACTCCTCCAGCTGAGCGAGCTGGATCTTCTTCTCCTCTTCCTGTTGTAAGAGTTTGGTTTTCTCACTCTCCAGCTCTGGCTTCTCCTGCTGGATGGTCAACGCTAGCAGCTAAACACACACACACACAATAATGATGATCTTTATGGAGTTGGAGCAGTTATTAAGTGAGTGTGTGTGTGTGTGTGTGTGTGTTACCTGTCCTCGCAGTCCTGCTCTAGTGGTGGTGAAGTTCACCTCAGTGATGACAGACGCGGCGTCAGGTGGGATGAAGGGACTGGGGTTACGGGTCGCCAGAAACAGACGGAAATCCTCATTATAGTCGATGACTTTGTCTCCGATCTGCACCACGTATCGCGGCCCTGCCACACACACACGCACACACACACACACACACACACACACACACACACACACAAAAGAGCAGAATAAAGTACTAGTATACTGAAAAACAGTGTGTAAAACAGTGTGCAGTGACGTTTTAAACATATGTATCTTTTTTGTTTTTTGGCACACGACCTTATTACATTATACTGTATGAATAATTCAATGAGTTGAAAATAAAATAAAATAAAAAATAACATAAATACATTATTTGTGAGAAATGCTGTAATTTTGGTTTGAATAATGAGTTGAGGAGGAGAAATTAGAACAACAACAAAAAAAACTGTTGAAATTGCTTTTAAATTGAATTGCGATTCATGTGTCACTGGAGATAGAACGTCAAGTTGAGTGAATTGCATTGTGGGATACAGTATTACATGCAGAGTGTTCTGCAGTGTTGTTATTGTTAACTTAAGCTAAAACAAGTCAAAATGATTTTCCAGTAACTGAAATAAAATTGAAATAATAAATAAATATTAGATGAAAAGACTAAACATACAAAGAAAAATTATATATATATATATAAATAATACAAAAATAACTGTGATTGTGTGCATAACAGTGTGTAGCGCGGAATGCTGAAAAACGAGTAGCGTGAAAACAGCGTTAATGAATGCAGCTGAGATTGGTGTGGAATCCTCCTTGAGGATTTGTGGGGCTGCCAAACTGAACATGACACTGTGTGTGTGTGTGTGTGTGTGTGTGTGTGTGTGTGTGTGGTCTCTCCTGTACGTCTGCAATGCAGTAGTCTGTACACACACTTTAATTTCCCTCTCTCTTTCTCTCCTCATCCAAGCGCTGAAAACCTCTTAGTTTTAGAAAACCTCAAGGTTTATCTGCCTCCCGCCGGTCCCTGATAGACTCAGCCATATCTGCTCCACACACACACACACACACACACACACACACACACACACAGCAGCATATGGAGGAGGCTTCAGAGATGCCCGCGGGTCTTATTTCATACAGCTGGGACAGGAGGATAAACACACTACAGGAAAGGAGGAGCGTGAGTGTGTGTGTGTGAGAGAGAGTGAGTGTGTGCATGCATGTGTGTGTGTGTGTGTCTTAGGAGTGTCTAACTCCACGAGTTCTAACCATGTGTGACACCACACGTTTCAAGCCTCAATTAATTTTTCAGTCCTTACTGAAAGTAAAATGTCAAAATCACAGCCAATCAGAATACACACAACCGTTCAGAAGTTTGGGGTCAGTAAGCTTGATTTAGATTAACTTAATTCAGTAATAACATGACTTTATATAAACTGTATAAAGACATAGCGCCACCTACTGCACAACAGCTGATGTAAAATAAAGGTTTAACACACACTCACTGTACTCACCCTGTGCGATGAGATCTCTCCGCAGCAGCGGGTACAGGACCGGCTCCACGCCGTCCATCTCCTGGATGATCAGAGTTTTCCCGAAGCGCACGGATAACTCCAACACCGTCATGAAGTTAGTGTCCTGAGACAGATAAAGGCAAATAAACATGTGCATGTGAGATTTCAGGGGTTTTGACCAGGGTTATTATAGTTAACTCAAACTACACTTCTCACTTTCATTTAGTTTAACTTGATGTACAAAAATAACTCAAACAAAAATTAATATACAGACATATTTGTACAAATAAAACACATAAAAATGACTAAAACGTTAACTAGAATTTAAATTACAATGGAAAATATAAAAAAAATCATAGCATTAATAAAAACTATAATAATACATCATAATAAATAATACTGGTTCTGACATTAAAAAATAAATGAAAATAAATTGTTATTTTATATATGGACATGCCAAAATGAGTTGAGGAGATGAGTTGAGTTTGAAATTGTGTTTGAATTGAATTGCGATTACAATGCATTGTGGGATACAGTATTACAGTTCTGACATATGGCCCAGACGTGTGTGTGTGTGTGTGTTTTTACCTGTTGGTTTATGACCTCCAGACGATGTGCTTTCAGATGAGTTCGCAACCACTCTGTCGCACGAGAGGATGGATCGATCAAGAACGGACAAGAAGCACTCTGGGAGACGAGAGGAGAAGAGAGACAAGATGAGACAAGATGAGACGAGACGAGAGGAGAGACGAGAAGAGGAGAGGAGAGAAGAGGAGAGGAGAGACGAGAAGAGGAGAGGAGAGAAGAGGAGAGACGAGAAGAGGAGAGGAGAGAAGAGGAGAGACGAGAAGAGGAGGAGAGACAAGATGAGACGAGACGAGAGGAGAGACGAGAAGAGGAGAGGAGAGAAGAGGAGAGACGAGAAGAGGAGGAGAGACAAGATGAGACGAGACGAGAGGAGAAGAAGAGAGGGGAGAAGAGGAGAGGAGAGACGAGAAGAGGAGAAGAGACAAGATGAGACGAGACGAGAGGAGAAGAGGAGAGGAGAGGAGAGAAGAGGAGAGACGAGAAGAGGAGAGGAGAGACGAGGAGAGACGAGGAGAGGAGAGGAGAGACAAGATGAGACGAGACGAGAGGAGAAGAAGAGAGACGAGAAGAGGAGAGGAGAGACGAGAAGAGGAGAAGAGACAAGATGAGACGAGACGAGAGGAGAAGAGGAGAGGAGAGGAGAGGAGAGGAGAGGAGAGGAGAGGAGAGGAGAGGAGAGGAGAGGAGAGGAGAGAAGAGGAGAGACGAGAAGAGGAGAGGAGAGAAGAGGAGAGACGAGAAGAGGAGGAGAGACAAGATGAGACGAGAGGAGAGGAGAGGAGAGGAGAGGAGAGAAGAGGAGAGAAGAAGAGAGACGAGAAGAGGAGAGGAGAGAAGAGGAGAGACGAGAAGAGGAGGAGAGACAAGATGAGACGAGAGGAGAGGAGAGGAGAGGAGAGGAGAGGAGAGAAGAGGAGAGAAGAAGAGAGACGAGAAGAGGAGAGGAGAGAAGAGGAGAGACGAGAAGAGGAGGAGAGACAAGATGAGACGAGACGAGAGGAGAAGAAGAGAGGGGAGAAGAGGAGAGGAGAGACGAGAAGAGGAGAAGAGACAAGATGAGACGAGACGAGAGGAGAAGAGGAGAGGAGAGGAGAGGAGAGAAGAGGAGAGACGAGAAGAGGAGAGGAGAGGAGAGACGAGGAGAGGAGAGGAGAGACAAGATGAGACGAGACGAGAGGAGAAGAAGAGAGGGGAGAAGAGGAGAGGAGAGACGAGAAGAGGAGAAGAGACAAGATGAGACGAGACGAGAGGAGAAGAGGAGAGGAGAGGAGAGGAGAGGAGAGGAGAGGAGAGAAGAGAAGAGGAGAGGAGAGACGAGGAGAGACGAGGAGAGGAGAGGAGAGACGAGAAGAGGAGGAGAGACAAGATGAGACAAGATGAGACGAGACGAGAGGAGAAGAGGAGAGGGGAGAAGAGGAGAGGAGAGGAGAGGGGAGAAGAGGAGAGGAGAGGAGAGACGAGAAGAGGAGGAGAGACAAGATGAGACAAGATGAGACAAGATGAGACGAGAGGAGACGAGATGAGGAGAGGAGAGGAGAGATGAGAAGAGGAGGAGAGACAAGATGAGACGAGACGAGAGGACAAGAGAAGATGGTAATTTTCTTTATGCAAAAAACACTTTTTTATGTTGATTTCACAGTGAAATATGAGCCATGCGGTTTCTGACAGGTTTCGTCAGATTCTATTTCCTGCAGGTGTTCTTTCATTTCACTTGTTCTCTATAGCAACATGACGGTGGGTCACCATAGAAACCAGACTCCATTAGAACACTAATTTTAACTTCTCACACACACATCAAATGGTTCAATCAGTTAAGATGAGATCATACTTCCAAAAAAGCAGCTGTATTAGACATACAAAATATTAAACAAGGGAAAACGGTTAAAAAATAATGACTAAGTTAATAAGACATTCACGCCAGGGGTTTTATTTCAAGGCCTGTTTGCACAGTGAAACTTTACTTGTAATCAAGTGACATTTTTTCCCATTATTAAGATATATTTTTGCTTTATAAACTCACTGACCAATAAGACGCAAGTTCTTTTTTTTTCTTCCACTTTTTTTCCACTTGGTATGGTATAGTATAGTGGGAATGGTATAGTATGGTATAGTATAGTGGGAATGGTATAGTATGGTATAGTATAGTGGGAATGGTATAGTATGGTATAGTATAGTGGGAATGGTATAGTATGGTATAGTATAGTGGGAATGGTATAGTATGGTATAGTAAAGTGGGAATGGTATAGTATGGTATAGTATAGTGGGAATGGTATAGTATGGTATAGTATAGTGGGAATGGTATAGTATGGTATAGTAAAGTGGGAATGGTATAGTATGGTATAGTATAGTGGGAATGGTATAGTATGGTATAGTATAGTGGGAATGGTATAGTATGGTATAGTATAGTGGGAATGGTATAGTATGGTATAGTATAGTATGGTACAGTATAGTGGGAATGGTAAAGTATGGTATAGTAAAGTGGGAATGGTATAGTATGGTATAGTAAAGTGGGAATGGTATAGTATGGTTTAGTATAGTGGGAATGGTATAGTATGGTTTAGTATAGTGGGAATGGTATAGTATGGTATAGTAAAGTGGGAATGGTATAGTATGGTTTAGTAAAGTGGGAATGGTATAGTATGGTATAGTAAAGTGGGAATGGTATAGTATGGTATAGTATGGTATAGTATAGTATTGTATAGTAAAGTGGGAATGGTACAGTATGGTATAGTAAAGTGGGAATGGTATAGTATGGTTTAGTATAGTGGGCATGGTATAGTATGGTATAGTGTAGTGGGAATGGTATAGTATGGTATAGTAAAGTGGGAATGGTATAGTATGGTATAGTATAGTACAGTATAGTGGGAATGGTATAGTATGGTATAGTATAGTATTGTATAGTAAAGTGGGAATGGTACAGTATGGTATAGTAAAGTGGGAATGGTATAGTATGGTATAGTATAGTGGGAATGGTATAGTATGGTATAGTGTAGTGGGAATGGTACAGTATGGTATAGTAAAGTGGGAATGGTATAGTATAGTGGGAATGGTATAGTATGGTATAATATAGTGGGAATGGTATAGTATGGTATAGTATAGTGGGAATGGTATAGTATGGTATAGTAAAGTGGGAATGGTATAGTATGGTATAGTATAGTGGGAATGGTATAGTATGGTATAGTATAGTGGGCATGGTATAGTATGGTATAGTATAGTGGGCATGGTATAGTATGGTATAGTAAAGTGGGAATGCTATAGTATGGTATAGTATAGTGGGAATGGTATAGTATGGTATAGTATAGTGGGCATGGTATAGTATGGTATAGTAAAGTGGGACTGCTATAGTATGGTATAGTATAGTGGGAATGGTACAGTATGGTATAGTATAGTATGGTATAGGATAGTGGGAATGGTATAGTATTGTATAGTATAGTGGGAATGGTATAGTATGGTATAGTATAGTATGGTATAGGATAGTGGGAATGGTATAGTACGGTATAGTAAAGTGGGAATGCTATAGTATGGTATAGTATAGTGGGAATGGTATAGTATGGTATAGTATAGTATGGTATAGGATAGTGGGAATGGTATAGTATGGTATAGTATAGTGGGAATGGTATAGTATGGTATAGTAAAGTGGGACTGCTATAGTATGGTATAGTATAGTGGGAATGGTACAGTATGGTATAGTATAGTGGGCATGGTATAGTATGGTATAGTAAAGTGGGACTGCTATAGTATGGTATAGTATAGTGGGAATGGTACAGTATGGTATAATATAGTATGGTATAGGATAGTGGGAATGGTATAGTATGGTATAGTATAGTGGGAATGGTATAGTATGGTATAGTATAGTGGGAATGGTACAGTATGGTATAGTATAGTATGGTATAGGATAGTGGGAATGGTATAGTATGGTATAGTAAAGTGGGAATGCTATAGTCTGGTATAGTATAGTGGGAATGGTATAGTATGGTATAGTATAGTGGGCATGGTATAGTATGGTATAGTAAAGTGGGAATGCTATAGTATGGTATAGTATAGTGGGAATGGTATAGTATGGTATAGTATAGTGGGAATGGTACAGTATGGTATAGTATAGTATGGTATAGGATAGTGGGAATGGTATAGTATGGTATAGTAAAGTGGGAATGCTATAGTCTGGTATAGTATAGTGGGAATGGTATAGTATGGTATAGTATAGTGGGCATGGTATAGTATGGTATAGTAAAGTGGGACTGCTATAGTATGGTATAGTATAGTGGGAATGGTACAGTATGGTATAGTATAGTATGGTATAGGATAGTGGGAATGGTATAGTATGGTGGGAATGGTATAGTATGGTATAGTATAGTATGGTATAGTATAGTGGGAATGGTATAGTATGGTATAGTAAAGTGGGACTGCTATAGTATGGTATAGTATAGTGGGAATGGTATAGTATGGTATAGTGTAGTGGGAATGGTACAGTATGGTATAGTAAAGTGGGAATGGTATAGTATGGTATAGTACAGTGGGAATGGTATAGTATGGTATAATATAGTGGGAATGGTATAGTATGGTATAGTATAGCGGGAATGGTATAGTATGGTATAGTAAAGTGGGAATGGTACAGTATGGTATAGTAAAGTGGGAATGGTATAGTATGGTTTAGTATAGTGGGAATGGTATAGTATGTATGGTATAGGATAGTGGGAATGGTATAGTATGGTATAGTATAGTGGGAATGTTATAGTATGGTATAGTATAGTGGGAATGGTATAGTATAGTGGGAATGGCATGGTATAGTATAGTATAGTATGGGAAGTCAACACTTCTAAGTAAACATGTGCAATCTTACCACTGATCTTAGTTCATTAATCTGATGTCAGCATGCGGACAGACAGACATGAATGAGTGAACGCTGGGCATTATGGGAACACAGATGCACAGAGTGGTCTATGTGTGTGTTACCTGCAGGATGACCAGAGCGTTCTCCATCGACAGGTCATCAGACGGCAACCCTTCACCCTTCCAGATCAACTGCTCGCTCTCAGAACACAGGAAGTGACGCAAATCAAACTCTGCCAATCAGAGAGCACCACTGTTAAAGCCTCTGCCAATCAGAAGAGCTAAAAATGGTGTCCAACATAATCATAAATGTTTTCCAAAGTCAAATGCAGTGTGTTTACTGAATGGGTGATGTATTCCTGTTTAATGACAGCGCTGTTATCGTTTACTAAAACTAAAACAATTAAAAATGATTTTTGGTAATTGAAACAAAGCTGAAATAAAATTAATTTGAGTATTAAATGAAAAAAGTTGAAGTACTAGAGTATGAGTGTGAGTGTGTGTGTGTATATTACTCTGCAGTCCTGAGCAGCTCATCCAGTCGTCTAGGCTGTGTGTGTGTGTGTGTGTGTGTGTGTGTGTGTGTGTGTGTGTGTATTACTCTGCAGTCCTGAGCTGCTCATCCAGTCGTCTAGGCTGTGTGTGTGTGTGTGTGTGTGTGTGTGTGTGTATTACTCTGCAGTCCTGAGCTGCTCATCCAGTCGTCTAGGCTGCTGCGCCGCTGGTCTTCAGGAGCCGCAGGAAGATACGTGATGAAAGCAGCAGATAGTTGAGCTCTCTTAGGAAGAGTGTCCAACTCCTCACTGATCTCATCCACCTACACACACACACACACACACACACACACGTTTGTTTCATGATATTACTGATGACATTGCATAGACTTCCATTGATTTTATATCAGGTTACTGATATTTTAGATGGCCTAAACCAACCCATCACAGAAACACTAGATTAAAATAAAATAAAATATAGTGTATATATAAATATAGTGTATATATAAATATAGTATATATATAAATATATAAATAAAAGTATAGTATATATATTTGGGCTTGTACACACAAACACATTCACACACACCTTCGGCTTCCATGTTTCTTGGGGACTTTCCATAGACATAATGATTTTTATACTGTTTTATACTATTACACTCACCCTACCACCAAACCTGCCCATCACAAAAACACTTTCTGCTTTTCTACATTTTCAGAAAACATCACTTAGTATGATTTATTAGCTGTTTTCCTTCTGTATTACTTTCCTTGTGGGGGCATTTTGTCCACAATGTAAGGAATACCTGAACCACACACACACACACCTGTGCGGTCCAGCGAGTGTGTTCTCCGTCCAGCTGCTGCAGGAGTTTCTCCGCTGCGCTGATGGTCTCCTGTGCTCTGCTCACCTCAGACTCCAGTTTTGCTGCTTCAGTCGTACGACACTGAAATCTGGACACCAGAGAGGAAATATCACACACACACACACACACACACACACACACACACACACACACACACACACACACACACACACACACACACACACACACACACACACACACACACACACACACACACAAACTAGTGAGCTACATAGACAGCATTTAAGGCATTTAGGACATGCTCAAACTCTGAACATTGTTCCAAAAGCCAATATTGCATGCAGCATTTGTGAAGGCAGTGCCAGAATGCACCAGGGTAGGGTTGCACCAGCCGTTCGTAAGTTCTTTCTTAAATTGGAACGTAAAGTCCACACTAGAGGCTTAGTAACTACTAGCTAGTTTGTAACTAACTCTGAACTTTATTCCGTTGCACCATTTGTTCGTAAGGCTGAACGTAGCTAGTAGGTCGTAAGCTCTCCGTAAAGTAATGCGTAGTCGCATAATATGACGTTTAGCCTCGATTATCCAATAGCAGCCTTCAAATACGTGAGCAGATGTTGTGTTGAAATGCGGTGAATTTCAGTTTATCCTTCATTCTTTTGCCTCACGTTACTAACGGTAAAAATAAGTTTCCATTAAATACGATACTTGATCATGAATAGCATAAGTGTTTTTATATGTAACATTCAGAAACTGTATTTGAAATGAAATGAATAAGGATCAATAAATAAATCTTGATACAAAAAACATAAGAAATTACGTTTATTGATTATGACTGATATTTGACATGCACAACATGGACCGATGCGCACGGCGGCGCGCTTAGGATGGGTTCGTGTTAAAGATAGCCTCTAACAAAGTAATCTTTTCACATAATGTTCTCTCTCTTAAAATGTAAGTGAGTGTAAATGTCAGCATAATCATATATGTCTAAAGAATTGAAGTCTGTCAGGTAAAAGAAGAGCTTATTGATGCAGTTCAGTCAGTCTGATATTTTATTCCATCCGTTACTCCTGATCGGAGGCTGCCGTAAATATTTAGTTTAAACGTAGAATTACGCTTCAACTAAGTTTAATGGTGCAACACAAAAATATTTAGAAGTGTGTAAGTCGTAACTTAGCCTAGTTTTGACGTAAATGGACACTAAGTTATAACTTACGCACAGCTGGTGCAACCAGCCCCAGGGTTATTATTAACTAAAAACAAAAGAATAAAAAAGTATTATTAAAAAAAAAAAAACATTAACTGAAAAAAAAAAAAAAAACTAAAAACTTAAGCTTATATTATTTCAGCTAGTTGCCAAGGCAACATTTCTTGTTTCATTTGAAGTACTAAAATAAATAAAATTAAATAAACTAAAAAACGTATGTATACTTGTTTAAAAAATAATCATAAAAAAAGACAAAAACATCAAAATTACTAAAACAAACAAAAATTTCCAAAAAAATGACTAAAATCTAATTAAAAATATCAACAAAAACTATAAAAGCATATCAATGCAAAAACAAAAAACACTGGAATGCACTGCTGCAATCTCAGAAAATGCTTTCAAGCGAGTTCAAATATTGTGTTAGTTTAGCAAAACGCTAACGCCAAACTCCACTGGACTCAACAAACAAATGTTCAACCAAAAAATGGATGAATTTAATATTGAAAGTTTTAATAAAAGTAGTCTTCTTTAAATAAATAAAACAATTAAAATAAATAAATAATAATCCGATTAAAGGAAGAGTTGACTATTCTGTGTACATTAAATATTTTTAAATGCTTTCAAGCGAGTTCAAATATTGTGTTAGTTTAGCAAAACGCTAACGCCAAACTCTACTGGACTCGATTGCGCGTGTATTTTCTCCCGAGTCTTACTTCTCCTTCAGCTCCAGAACTCTCTCTCCCACAGAGTTCAGCTCCTTCTCCAGCCGGTTCTTGCGGTTCTCCGTCTTGCGCAGGTTTCTGGCGGGAAACAGAGAGAAAGCGTCAGAAAGCAGCCCTCAGTAAAGCCCCAGCATGCTTTGCTCGTGTGTGTACGGACTCCATCAGGCCGGCGTGCTCCGTCTCCAGTGGCTGGATCCTCTCCAGGACGTGCGAGTACTGAACGTTGGCCTTCACCCAGACGGCCAGAGGAGCGGCGGCTGCGCTCGCACGCTTGGCGTTCTGCGACACAACAACTGACCATCAGAGGATTGCTCACGGTCACATTTACCAAACTAACCTCTCAGAAGAGCATTCATTATGAACACGACTTTACTCTGAAGGGAATGTGTGTGAGAACATCTCATTTCAACCAAAAATATAAAAAAAATGGAGAAAATTAAGCACACTTATTCCCAAATACTCATTTGTAATGCGCTTAGGCTATCGATATGTTGTATTTTCTCCTGTAATTTTCATTTAAAGTGATTAATGTTTTTTTTTTTTTTTACATTAATAGTGATATAGATATATTTTTTAGTCTCTTCTGTTCACAAAGGCTGCATTTATTTGATCAGAAGTACAGTAAAATCAGTAATATTGCTAAATATTCAAAAAAATTGCAAAAACAGTGAAATATTATTATAATTTAGAATAACTGTTTTATATGTGAATATATTGTAAAGTGTAATTTATTCCTGTGAATGTTCAGCATCATTACTCCAGTCTTCAGTGTCACATGATCCTTCAGAAATCACTCTAATATGATGATTGGATGCTCAAGAAACATTTATGATTATTATCAGTGTTGAAAACAGTTATTTTTCAGGATTCTTTGATGAATATAAAGCTCAAAAGAACAGCATATATGTGAAATATAATGTTTTGTAACATTGTAAATGTCTTTACTGTCACTTTATGTGCGTCCTTGCTGAATAAAAGTGTTCATTTCTTTAATAAAAGTTGTCTTACTGACCCCAAACTTTTGAACAGTAATGTAATTTAAAGCCAGAAATATAAAGTTTTTTTTTTTTTATGGGAATTTGGGTGGAAAATGTGCTTAACTGTAATGAAAATAGTGTCATAATGTTAAAAAAATAAATAAAATTCTTTAAAGGTGAAGTGAGGAAAATCTCTGATTTGGTGAGTAATCTTTGTTTTTGACCATATTTGTGAGATTGTATTAAGTGTCAGTTCTGTTTCCATGTACAACGTGAGCTTGTTTCTCTAACCTTCGGGTCAAACGATGCCTTGTTTCTCTGCAGAAGCTCCTCCACACTCTGTCGGATGTCGTGCGTGATGTTGCGCGCGTCAAACGTGACGATGTCTTCCCTCACTCCTCGCTTGGCTAAGAAACTGGCGTTTACAAACACTCCATTAGCTCTTCAATTATTCAGCTAATTTAATGTTTTAACCAAAAGCAAACGACCTGACGTCTCCACACGTCTATTTGCAATGAAAATGCGTTAAATTAAAATCAGTAATTAGTCTAGAATGAGGCTGGATTCATTTAGCCTGAAGAGTATGAGAGGTGTAATAAGCAATATGACAGTTTAATTTCCCGGGAAGAGATAAACAGCATAAATAAAGGCAGGATTCATTACGTTACAGCCATTAAAGGGGAATATAAAGCATGAATAATGGCAGAGCGGCTCCCACTCACATCACGTGTGTCTCTCTCACCTCTTCATGCTGACCCAGGACGTGTCAAATATTCCCATGAGCCTCAGCACCCCCTCCAGGATGTCTCTGATGACGTCGGGTGGCATTCGCAGAGACCGGATCTCGGAGAGCGACTCTGATTTAATGTTCCCTACTGCCTGCTTTGCCTCGTCGACCAGGGGCTGAGGCAAACACACACACAGACACACACACAGACACAGACAAAGACACACAAAAACACACACACACACACACACACACACACACACAAATACATACACACACATACATACATACATACACATACACACACACACACACACACACACGCAGACACACACACAAACACGCACACACACACACAAACACACGCAGACAGACACACACATACATACATAAATACACACAGACAGACACACATACATACACACACGCAGACACACACATACATACACACACGCAGACACACACACACACACACACACACAAAGACACATATACACACACAGCAGCACAAACAAGCAAGCATACAAACACACACACAACATAAGTCAGGATTCATGTTTTATGTGGGTTTTTAGAGCATCTCTGAAACACTGGACATAAGATCCGTGGCCAGTTGCATAAACTGTTAAGACTAGTCTTACAAGTTAGTCATCCAATTTTATTCTTTAAGACTGTTAATAACTTTTTAACGTCAGTAACATAAAACTGTAGATTGGTCTAATTTGACACCGAACAGTAAGATTACTAGTGATTTCACTTAAATGGCAATGAAAATTACCTATTAATTGTCATTTAAGTGAAATTACTGAACTTAAATATACGAGCTTGATTAAAATTATCATTGTAGAAGAAAATTTCAGATGGCACTTAGAGGCTTTTGCATCTGAACTCTTCATATATATACTGTATATACTTAATTGTTTTTCTTTTAAGGTTTCTTATGTCCCGAGAGTTAGTCAAGGATAATCCCCCGGACAGGCGTGCTCACCTGAACCTCTCTGAGCTCCTCGTCTATCTTCTTCTTCCGCTCCTCAGTCTTGGAGACTTCCAGTGCCATCCTCTCTTTGATCTTCTCCATCTCCGTCTTCTGGTCACTGGCGTTCTGAAACGCAGCACATGTGAAGACCCTCGAGCAGCCTCACGCTGCGTGTTCATTCACACACACACACACACACACACACACCTGCATTGAGACGGTGATCTCCTGCAGGGCGGCATCCGCCTCGGCTTGTTTGGTCTTTAACAAGCTGCTCTGCTCGGCCGCCCGCCTCTTCAACTCATCCACCAATGCCTTCGCTTCATTCAGCTTGGCCACGCCCGCCTGCAGTCACATGACAACTGTTACGACCCTGTCGTCACAAATAATCTTGCAATGCAAACCGTTCGCTTGTATGTGTAATCCTCTTTATGTTACTGTCCGTGACACAGACCAAACATTAGCATATGGAGCTCCTGGAGCTGCTCACCTGTAGATGCTGCTGTTTGTGGGTCAGCTCCTTGCGTTTGGAGCTGTAGATGGACTGGTACACCTGCAGAAAGCTCAGGTATTGACTAGGAGTGGCTCCGAATTCCCGACACGACTCGTGGATCGCCAGGAAGGACCGATAGAGCTCTGCGTGCACGGATGCTGAAAGGCAACCAATCAGAGAGCCGTTTGAGAACACTCATCCTTCCCTCGGGTGATACTGACCCGAAAATAACTTTAAAAATGTAGTGTTCATCAGAGGAGTTAAGACCCTAGGACTTGAACCACGAATACACAAAAAAAATAATGTATACACATACACATTTGTACAAAGAGAAAAACCTAAAAATGCTCAAAATTCTAACTAAAAATGCTAAAACTTTACCCCCAAAAATTATTGTATAATGTCTACATGTGTATCTGAATGCATAATGAAGAGAAACTGACTTTAGGACCCAGTGGAACATCTCATTTGCTCCATATAGACTAGAGCTATAAGGACCTCTAGTGCCTAGAGTCATGAAATATTATGTTATTTAATTTTTTTCCCACAAGAGGTCGGCAAAGACTCCCAGTGTAAGACATTAAGAGCTGAATTAAAAGGGTTATGTGTGAAATTGAGAGTTATTGTGAATTTAAGTTGAAAGAATGTGTGGAATGTGCTTAAATTACTATTTATTTATTATGTGTTGATCAAATCTAGTAATTAAAAGGTAAATCAAATAAAAAATAACAAAAATCTCCCAAAAAATTGCATCAAAATGAAATAAAATAAGTAAAAAAAAAAAAATATATATATATATATATATAAATATTAAAAAAAGCAGTATAATTTTAAGGCTTCGGGTCATTTTGAAACGAGAGGGAAAGATGTGTAAACAAAGGGGAAGGATGTTAACATCCACGTACACTCGCTCTTCTTCAACAACATACCAGATTTCTTCTTCTTCTTCTGTTTTTCTTCATTTTTCTCGTCTTCTCCTTCCATCCTCGACAGCAACATCTCTGGGATCTAAAAAAAGAAGAGTCACATGACCAGAGAGACGGCACCTAACCGAACGAAAGAACACAGATGTGACAGATGTTGACCTTCTTCATGCTGCTGTCGGACCAGCCCTGCATCCACTGCACGGAGCACTTCCTGTAGAGGGCGGGGTTACTCTCGCAGTTAATGGTGAAGTGCTCGTTAGTGCAGTCCATGATCAACACCACGTGGAGGTTCTGCTGGACGCCTGCACAAACACACACACACACAACACTCTGATTTATGTACTATCATAGTGTTTATTCAGATTTTGAATTAGCTTTTATATACTGTTATTTCAATGTTAGTTTTAGTCGTTTTAATCCTTCAACTTATTTTAGTTATTTCAGTTAGTTGCAAATAGTTGCGAATTTTCTAATAGTTTTAGTTAGTGATAATAACAATACTCACAAAGTACACACACACACACACACACACGAGCTGATAGTATTAGTTTTGTGGCTTGTTATTAGTATTGTGGTCACTGGAAAGACAAAAACTTTTAGCAGATTTACACATTTAAAATATACTTTAGTCTTTCTCTCCAGAAACATCTTCCATTTGTATGCAAATGTTTGTCCAATAACATGTTCTGTAGGATGAGAGCACAATCAGCCTTCATGCTAGCAGTAGCAAGTACAAAATATGAGTTACAGTAAAGTCTACTGACATTTATTGAAACTTTTTTTTTTTGAGAAAAAAAACAACATTAACACACAAACATTTACATTTATGTATTTAGCAGACACATTTTTTTCCAAAGTGCATTCGTAGGGCGGCACAATATATCGAAATTATCGGAATATCGCAAATGTATATATCGCAATATGCATATCGCAACGGCTTGCAATAACTGGGGTCATGAACTAAAGACGAAGAGAAAATGACTCACTCTTGGCTGAATAACTTCTGTAGCTTTAATAAGAATCAGGATATATTTAATTATGCAATGAAAACTAAGAAAGAAGTGTTTTATTTTTACATTTGATTATTCAGTTTCTGTAGTTTAATAACCCTAATGTAGGATAACCTGAACCCCTAAAGCCCACTGATGTTAAAATAACACTTCTTACGCCACAGTAAAACACTGATGTTCACTTCCAGAAGCTGTAGGGGTGTTTTCTCGTCACATAAAGAATGTGAAACACGGATGTAAGGTTATATCATTTTAAATATATTTTAAAGATAATTTAATTTAAGTTTATTTTACACACTTTAAGCATTATCGTATCGCATATCGAATAGCGCATTATTTAATGAGTTATCGCATATTGCATTTTTCTTCAATATCGTGCAGCCCTACATTCAAGGTATAAAATAATCATATAGAATTCAAATATAATATTTGTATTAACTTGATCAAATGTAATAAATAAATAAAATAAAATCTTTAACAGAATTATAAAATGTATTGAATTAGTAAAGAATAATAAATAGCTAATCTCACCCACCTAAATATTTACATGTATGCATTTGATTTATATTTGCTTTTAACTAAAGTGACATATTGGTGATGTTGCAATGTGAAATGCATCAACACAGAAAAGCAAAATGTGAGACAATTGTGTGTGTGTGTGTGTGTGTGTGTGTGTGTGTGTGTGTGTGTGTGTGTGTGTTTGTCCTTACGTTGGGAGAAATAGTTGAGGACCGGCCCGGTAAATCCGTCCTGCGACGCCTGATCTTTCAGAGATGACAGTAGAGGCTCCAACTCTTCAGTAGAGTACAAGCCTGGAACTTCACCTGTTACCAACATAAAATATCATTCAGTAATGATACTGTGTGTAGCAAAGTTTCGTATGGAATGATATTGTTAGACAACAAACAGTGAGGTTTGAACTGACCTGATGACAACAGACTATTGACCATCTCCAGGAAGGACGGATGAACAAACTGATGATCTTCTAACAACAAAACGACCTGCTGACCGTCCACAACGGCCGACTGCATGACCTGCAGAGAGAGAGAGAGAGAGAGAGAGAGAGGGGGAGAGAGAGAGAGAGAGAGAGAGAGAGAGAGAGAGAGAGAGAGAGAGTGTGTGTGAGAGAGTGTGTGTGAGAGAGAGAGAGAGAGAGAGAGAGAGAGAGAGAGAGAGAGAGAGAGAGAGAGAGAGAGAGAGAGAGAGAGAGAGAGAGAGAGAGAGAGACACAACTAAACTCACAATTGTTCTTATCATGTCTGAATGTGGGTTCAAATGTACAAAAGCTTTTTTTCTTGTATATATAAATGTATTCATGCATTTGTTTACTGATTGCTTTATTGATTATTTGTTCATTGCTTATGTAATGGCCAATTACAACATGACTGTACAAGTCATGCCAATAAAGCTAATTTGAATTTGAATTTGAGAGAGAGAGTGAGAGAGAGAGTGAGAGAGAGAGAGAGAGAGAGAGTGAGAGAGTGAGAGAGAGACAGTGAGAGAGTGAGAGAGAGAGACAGAGAGAGAGACAGAGTGAGAGAGAGAGAGAGAGTGAGAGAGAGAGAGAGAAAGAAAGAGAGAGAGACAGATAGAGAGAGAGAGAGAGAGAGAGAGAGAGAGAGAGATTGAATGATGTCATGTGCTATTAATTGGCTTATGCTACTTATAAGTTTGTATTTTGAGCACTTCTTGCGTTGTTTTTGCCTCTTCACGATGACTCGCTTGCTTTAGTCCTCATTTGTAAGTCGCTTTGGACAAAAGCGTCTGCTAAATGGCTAAATGTAAACGTAAATGTGGCTAGCAGAGAGTCGGCATGGACTGAGACTTACAGTTTTCAGGTCAGATTTGAAGTGTTTGAGCGAGTAGGAGCGTGAGATTTTAGGAGTGAAGAGAGACGCCCCGTGCATGTGGCTAACCACACATGTAGCCGTGCGCCGGCCGACACCGCTACGACCCGCGAGCAGCAGCGACCCGCCCGGAGAGCTCAGCACACGGTCCACTCGAGACATGTAGTCCAGAACCTCTGGAAACAACAGGATGTCCAGCTCACGGTTATCACGACCGTACAGAACTATTCCCTGACGACACACAAAACAAGATCATGCGCTCAAAACAAATCTCATTAAAAATCATATTTACATCATAATAATTTGAGTGCATGGCGACACTTTACAATAAGGTTCATTAGTTGACATTAGTTAACATGAACTAAGAATGAACAATACTTCGAAAGCATTTATGAATCTTAGTTCATATTAATCTCAACATTTACTAATAGGTTATTAAAATCAAAGGTTGTATTTATTAACCTGTTAAGCTGCAACCCCACTTTTGAAAAATCCCCAGAAATGACATACCCAAACTGAAACAGATACAGTTCATGAACCCTTTGCATTAAAAGCACAAGTATGATCTCATTTGAAAGCTGACACCTGGCAGTTTATTGTAAATGTAGAATTAATTATTGTCATAATGACAAAAATTGTTATAAATAGCTTCAAAGTTTTGTAAAATTATTAGAAATTAATTTTTATGAAACATCCTCATGAAAATAAAATTGAAGTTGGCACTGGAGCAATCTAGAAATGCACTACAGCTAAAGCCATATGTCTAAACATTCTATGTTTAAAATCTGAAGATAATAAGTCCAAAACTCTGTATTTGGTTAAATGTTTTTCAAGACCATGTCAAATGACTTTATTTTGATTTGACGCTAAAATGCTACTGATGTTTATTGTCATCTTCTAACCATCTATCCAGTATATTATCTCTATTGTTTTGTGGTGCAGACGATCCCCATTCAGTCTCAGTCTCCCCCTGCACACATTCACACCTCTCCAGCCTGGTTATGGCTCGAAATATGCATTTCTTTTGTCTGCATTATAGCTACTAACGACTGGCTATTCACAGGCTATTCATAGGGTTTCAGTCCCTAATTTCTTTTCTCAAAGTTTACCCCACATTTTAAACTGTATCAAATGCATTTCTTGAATAAAGACACATTTCAGGTAGCATTCAAAAAATAATAAAAGTATAACTTCTAGGTAGCAGGTGCACCTAGGGCTAGCTAGCATGTTAGCTTAGCACACCATCAATACACGACAATTTATGAGATTAAAACCATGTTTGTGCTCTAAACTTACTTTTTAACGCACGTTGAGTATTTTAAATAATCTTCTGTGATCTAATTTGGCTTCAGATAAAAAAAATCAGACAGAAAATATACTATTGGATAGTGTTCTGCACAATGATAGTCTATATAGATTAGCATTACATTATAAATATAATCTATTATTATGAAAATACCTGGCATGGCTTGAAAAACACAGGTAACTCAAATATCAGTGCAATCATGTTTATTGTCTTCAAAACATCTGTATCTGCATGTTACAGCGCGATCTCTGTAGCTTTGTGTGTATCAGTCAGGTATCAGTGACGTCCTGGAATGTCACATGGTCATGGCTCTTCTTCATGTTCCATATATGGACTATTATTGTGCATGTAGCGCCCTCAGGCTATTGGTATGAATTAAAAAACACAGTATCGGAATACCAAATGCTCATAAAGATTACATCGACGCATTTGGGTATAAATTCAATAAATATTATTCCTGTCTATAGAAATATGATGTAAATCTATGAGAATCTATCAATATTTCTCCAAATCTGCACAGTTTTGAGCTAAAGCCCTGAGGGACGTTGTTTTGTGTATCGCTGTCATGACGACAGCACGGAGTTTTTTATGAATGAAAGCGGCTGACGCGCATAATTCATATTAAAGGTATCGACTCATTTTTTCATTTCATAACTCCTGACACAAATTAAGACATAACTGTCACTATGAGTTTCTCAGAATACAATAGTGGTCAAATACTGAAACTTGAGTATTATATCTTTTTAATTATGTATAGTTTGTCAAGGTATAACATTAAATCTGATAGTAATTTTGAATTAAATAAATAAATAACGCTTCAGTGCGCGGGCGCACTGGCAACGGTTAACAGGTTTAACTAACATTAAGGAAGATTAATAAATACTGTATTGCTCATTCCAGTGTTACCGAGATAATGCACTCAAATCGTGAAAAACTGGAGGAACTGACTATGAATATGTGTAATAATTAGATTTCCTCTCTTACCTTGTGTATGACCTCTCTGAGGTCACTGGCGCTGAGACGCCCGAGTGGTTTGCCGTGCGGCGGGAGAGGCTGACCAGGGGAACGAGCCTCATGAGACGCCGCCCATGTGACGAAGTACGTATCTGTGGTAGAACAACACACAAATGAACAATTCAGGCTGCATGTATTTGATCAAAAATAAGGACAAATGGTGAGAATGTGAAATATTATTACAATTTGAAAGAACTGTTTTCTATGGAAGCTTGTTTCCGCCACTGAATAATAAATAAATAATAATAATTGCGACTTTTTATCTCACAATTCTGACTTTTTTTCTCTCACAATTGCGAGATATGAAGTCAGAATTGTGAGAAATAAAGTCGCAATTCTGAGAAATAAAGTCGCAATTCTGAGAAATAAAGTCGCAATTCTGAGAAATAAAGTCGCAATTCTGAGATATAAAGTCGCAATTCTGAGAAATAAAGTCGCAATTGCGAGATATAAAGTCGCAATTCTGAGAAATAGTCACAATTCTGAGAAATAAAGTCGCAATTCTGAGATATAAAGTCGCAATTCTGAGAAATAAAGTCGCAATTCTGAGAAATAAAGTCGCAATTCTGAGAAATAAAGTCGCAATTCTGAGAAATAAAGTCGCAATTCTGAGAAATAAAGTCGCAATTCTGAGAAATAAAGTCGCAATTCTGAGAAATAAAGTCGCAATTCTGAGAAATAAAGTCGCAATTCTGAGAAATAAAGTCGCAATTCTGAGAAATAAAGTCGCAATTCTGAGAAATAAAGTCGCAATTCTGAGATATAAAGTCGCAATTCTGAGAAATAAAGTCGCAATTCTGAGAAATAAAGTCGCAATTGCGAGATATAAAGTCAGAATTGCATAATATAAAGTCGCAATTGCGTGTTATAAAGTCAGAATTGTGAGATATAAACTATTCTGAGGTAAAAAAAAAAAAAAAATTTCTTAGAATTGGACTTGATATAAACTCACAAGAGGTGAGATATAAACTCACAATTGTGAGAAAAAAAGTCAGAATTCTGACTTTATAACACGCAATTGCGACTTTATTTCACGCAATTCTGACTTTAGAATTGCGAGATGTAAACTCGCAATTGTGAGATAAAAAGTCGCAATTATCTTTTAAAATGTTTTATTTTGTGGCGGAAACAAGCTTCCATAGTTTTCTATGTGAATAAGTTGTAATTTATTCTAAATAATCAGTAGTTTATTTTTGAAGGCGGAAAATTCCACCTTAAAGTTTCTCTAATACACTACCATTCAAAAGTTTGGGGTTGGTATGATTTTATAATGTTTTTGAAAGAAGTCAATTATGCTCACCAGGGCTAAAATACAGTAAAAACAGTGAAATATTATTATAATTTAGAATAACTGTTTTCTATGTGAATATACAGTAAAGTGTAATTTATTCCTGTGATCAAAGCTGAATTTTCAGCATCATTACTCCAGTCTTTAGTGTCACATGATCATTCTAATATGATGATTTGATACTCAAGGAACACTTATGATTATTATCAGTGTTGAGAACAGTTGTGCTGCTTCATATTTTTGTGTTTTCGGGATTCTTTCATAAATAGAAGTTCAAAAGAACAGCAATTATTTGAAGAAATAAAAAATGATGGTAACACTTTCTATGAAGTTCATGCTTATTATGAATTATAGCTCCATTTATACTTATTTATAAGTATCACTATTCTACAAATATATTTATAAAGACTCATTAAGGCCTATACTGCATTATAAGAACAGTTATAGTTACATTTATATTATTTTAATAATTACTTATAAGTCATGCGTGTATGCTCATACTTCAAACTATAGTTCATCAAGCGTGGACTTATTTTGTGACATTATAAATGTCTTTACTGTGGCTTTCGATCAACTGAATGCATCCTTTGATGAATGTGAGTGTGAGTGTGTGACCTGTCATGTTGTCAAGCGTGTCCGAGCCCCAGTCGCCCCTGATGACGGAGGACAGGATGTTATCGAACACACTGATATCTTTAGAGGACACGATCCGGTCCCTGAACAGACGGCGGGCTTCATACGCCACCACCTCGAGGACTGAATCTACAGCGGATTTACCTGTGCAAACAAACACACACACACACACACACACACACACATGCTAAGACCCTCACAGACTTCTATTGTTCATGAATTAAGCTCATTATAACCAGTGCACCCAAATCCAAACACCTTTTAGCAAGTCAACGTGTGAAATAAAAGTCACTAAATAGGCTAATGGCTCTAAAAGCTAGTCAGCTGCCGACCTAGACAACATTTTAGAGCATATAGGCGCATTTCCATTACAGATTTGCACAAAACGTTTGCGATTTTTTCTAAATGTCGACAAAAAACAATTGCGAAATGACGGTGTTTCCATTAACCGATGTTATGCGACTAAAACTTCATTTTTTCCTGTCGCGAGAAGTCATTCCAAAAATCATGGCGACGGATGTTGGGAGGTTTATGTACTATATCCCAGCCACTGCACTGGCCGTTATTATTAATGGAAGGAGACGTATGTGTGTGTTATCCAATCATTAATGGTGAGGAAAGACGAGTTACTTCAGGATGTCTTCAAATTTAATTTAATGCTTTTTAATGCCTTTTTTAATGCCATTTTTTACATTTTTAATGCCATACACGACCCATGACTAACCACGGATATTATAGTGCTGTCGATCGATTAAAAAAATTAACTCGATTAATCACACATTTTTTCTGTGATTAATCACAATTAAAAACACTGACATTTTTATAGGTTTATATTAGTTTATACATTTTATAATGTAATAATTTCACAGTTAATCTATATTTTAAATACTTGTTTAATGGCAAAATGGGACAAAATGCCCACATCACCTCCGCATGACAGCAATTTAGCTCCGGCCGCAAGCAATTACCAAACTGGTTCTGCGTGTTTATCACACTAACGTACATATTTTGCGACAGCAAATAAAAATGATTAATTATGAAGGCTATATTCAAATAAATTGATAATATAACATTTTCTTCAAAACGATCTAAATTTTTAATGCCTGTAGGATTCAAATTGTATGCTTTTTAATGCCATTTAAGGCCTTAATTTTCACAAAATCCATTTAATGGCTTTTAATGATTTTTAATGCCCCGCGGAAACCCTTATACTTGAGAGCGGCGCATATGAGGTGTTTCTGGGTGTTTCTCCCTCATCTCTGCTTCGAGGTCTTGATTGTGGCATTTATTTGAGGTTTAGAATCCAGTTTTCCTGTAATTCTTTTTTCGTAATTCGAGTTTAATAAAGAACTGTCTCGTCTTCTGTCCAAACACACCGTGTTCATCTACGTCAGCTGAC
The DNA here is from genome assembly GCA_021464565.1 of Rutilus rutilus. Classification (NCBI taxonomy): domain Eukaryota; kingdom Metazoa; phylum Chordata; class Actinopteri; order Cypriniformes; family Leuciscidae; genus Rutilus; species Rutilus rutilus. The sequence continues at coordinate 38,448,619 of JAJAQA010000008.1, forward strand.
CTGGAAATGCGCAAAAACTGTTTCCATTGCAGTTTTGCGAAATATTTCTTTTTCGAATTGCCTGATAAACCTCCTCATGCGAGCGTAAACACTTTTTTGAGATAAATGGGAGTTTTTGCGAAATTAATGCGTTTCCATTGGGCGTATTTTCAATTCGCAATTTGAATCTGCGCAATTTGAAGGGTAATGGAAACACGGCTATAGATGTACTTCTGACAGGAAGACTGTTCCAAAAGACAGGCATGAAACATTATGCTGCCATATAAGATACGTCATTTTGGCCACAATTTAAATTCACTGTGAATAGTATAAATTGATTTCAAATATTATATTTAATTCAATCCTGATCAGTATCAACAGTTATACATTAATGCATTTTGGCAGTTGCTTTTATTCAAACTGCCTAATTTTGCATTACATTTCATCAGTTCATTCATTCCATGATAAATAAATGCATTGAAAATACAAATCAGTCACTTCTGAGGGTTCTGAGTTTGATTGACAGGAGATCTGACCAATCATAATCCACCACCTGCCGAATCCGCCACTTTTGTCCGACAAAGCAGTCAGGAAAGTTAGTAGATTAACGTTGGAGGATTTGAACTTGAAAAACGGTGTGTGACGTCTTTCCACAGTTAAAACAACACTCCTTCTGAAGTTCATTCATGTTTATTTGATGCTATAAATGAACTAAAAGGAAGAGATGATCGGTTCACGAGCAGCTTTAACTGAGACTCTACAGCGATCTGTCAGACACATTAAAGAGCCACAAAACACTATTTATTGTTTACATTTCTTTAAAAAATGACCAAATTTGAAAGTTGAGACTTTGTTTCATATCAAAAGTAAGCTGGTCTGTCCTGTCTGTCAGTGTGTTGTCAGTGTCCTCTCTCCTCCGCGATGTATATTTCACTGTGTGAGAACATGGTGTGGCGTGAGAGAGGCGTGGCTTGTTGCACATAGCAACAGTAACTAAAGGGGTCGGGTCTGTGCATACGGTCAATTAGGGTTCTGCCTCAGACGGTAGTAGACAGCGATGAGTTTCACTAGTGTTTCAGTCCATGTCTTATTTTATTCCTATGTTTCTGGGGACACTGAGGTGTCAGTTTTGGGACGTGTTAGTGAATTAGTGCTGGTTTAATGAATGTATTGAGTTCACCTGCACTCAGGTCGTATCGCAGCAGATTCAGGACCCACTGTGTGAGCAAACACGGGGTGAACAGGTAATGACTGTGATCATCCACCGAGAATTTAGCCTTCACCTAAAACACAAACACACACCAGTCAAAACTTACATTAGCATACAGTAATGATGCTGAAAATTCAGAAATGATTACAGGAATACATTTCATTTTAACATATAGAAAACAAATAGAAAACAGCTATTTTAAACTGTAAGAATATTTCACTGTTTTTACTGTAACAGTCAAACTTTTTGAGCAAATAAATGCAACTTTTGAACGGTTCTGTACATCACATTTACACAATGACATCAACACAGACACTTTTTAAATGCCCAGTCACATCTGACCTGCTCGTACACTTGCACCAATGAGCCGGCGAGCTGGTGGATCTTCCCTGCAGAGCTCCAGGTTGGATCATTACCCAGAGTCCTCTGCAGCACGGGTTTCAGGTACGCGCTATAGATGGTCTGCAGCTGCTCTCTGTCTGGATAACTACAGGAGAGATGGATTAGTGTGTGTGTGTGTGTGTGCGTGTGTGTGTGTGCGTGTGTGTGTGTGTGTGCCTTCTTAAACATTTTTGGGGACAAATTTGTACCCAAAAGTTTGATAGACGTCACAAAACCACTCAAAACTTCCTTTTGAGGATGTCTTCATATATGCAGAAAGTCGTCTGTTAGGGTTAGGGTGAGGTTATAGTATTTATAACTTAGTTAACTATAACTATAACTTAGCTAACTTAGTATAAAAATAATGGAACTCTATGCAATGTCCCCATTTTATGAAAGCTTATTTAAAAATAAAAAAGGCGATTGTGACTTTTTACCTCAAAATTGCAATTTCGAGAGAAAAAAAGTGAGAATTGTGAGATAAAAAGTCGCAATTACCTCTTGAATTTTTTTTTATTCCATGGCGGAAACAACAACAACAAAGAATTGTGATATGTAAATTCAGAATTCCAAGGGGAAAAAAGTCAGAATGGGAAGATGACAACTCAGAATTCTGAGAGGGAACATTTCTAAGATCTCTAAACTCGCAATTGTGAGGAAAAAAAAGTGTGAGAATTGTGAGAAATTACCTTTTATTTTATTTTTTTATTCCGTGGTGGAAAAAAGTGTCCATACCATTTAGATTCCATATCATTTAGATATCTAAGTGCACATGTGCAAGTGTGTGTGTGTATCAGTACTCACTCAATGGTGCAGATGCGCACGATCGAGGTGAAGCGTGACGTGAGCGGGTGCCGCCCCACAGCGCCACCTGCTGACATCGAAGCCACGATCTGAATGTTCTCCAGCCCGACCCACTCCAGGTTCTCATCATAGAAGCCCTGATATGTCAAAACCTGCAGAAAAAAAGTACTGTGAAAAACTGATCTGGTGCAAGAAACCTTGATTTGCACACAAAGAAAAGGTGTAGCATTCGACCTGCTGCAGAAAGGCAATGATGTTGCTGGTGCCCCACTTGTCGGGTTTGGGCAGGTTGATGTCTTTGAGGTAGAGCACTAGCCTCTCACAGTCTTTGGGACGGTACACGCGTCCCGTGTTGGAGCTGATGATCAAACACATGTGCGAGAGTTTCTGCAGGACGTGACGGGAGGACGTCTGAGCGCTGCAGTGCACAACGGACACCTGTGTGGAGCGAAGCTGAGCGAAAGCACAGCGCAGGAGCATCCTGACACACACACACACACACACACACACACACACACACACACACACACACAGAGCATCGTATGAATCAATCTGTCATTCTGTGCATGTGTATTTGTATAAGCAGGATTCGACAGTGTGTTTCACTAACATTACGATTAATTACATCCAAAATAAAAGCTTGTGTTTACATAATATATATGTGTGTGTGTACTGTGTATAATTCTTTTGTATATATAAACACTAATTAAAGTGTGATGAAAACATGTAAATGTGAATGTGTGTCATACCCTTTCCCGCAACCCTCCGGCCCCACCAGCAGGAACGGCTGCCTGTGATTGGACGAGAGCCACGGGGTGAAGAGGTCGAGCCCGCGCTGCATGTCAGGTGTGTGTATGACGGGGAGATTGTGTGGGTTACTGAGGTCATCCTCACACACACCGTCCCCTCGCTGCAGCTCATACGCACACAGACGGCCGGACGCGGGGTCGTAGTACGTGTCCAGGGGCTTACGGGGGTCAGGAGGGCTTTCTCTGGCCCAACTCAGAACCTAAACACATTCAGAACATTAAGGTACCGTAACAAAACCCCCTGATTATTTCTAGGATGGAAAATGACCATGAAAACTAAATTATGACTCTTTATGGTGCAAGAAACCTTGACTGACTTTAAGAGCGGACAACATAAAATGTAGATTTCGACCCCTGAGCGAATCACATCAGAGTTTCACTGCTGCTTCTTTAAAACTCAGGTTTTAAATTACGACTCGCGTTAATGTAAGGGAGCGGCTCCTAAACTTAATGACAGGTGATACGGCTGAGCAGGCATGAAATTACATTTCCCATGAATCAGGGCGACTCTAACCTCCTTGGCGAACTCCTGGTGGCATTTGAGCGCGAGGTTTCCTCCCAAACCACGGATGAGTCCGACGACAAACTGTCCTCTCTCTCTGACCCCTCTCAGGTGGGACAAACCGTTCAGCACCGTCCCGACCAGACTGGTGTCCACCACAAAATCACTCTGCAGAGAGACAGATGGAGATGTGTATGATGCCGTGAACATGAACGAGTTAAAGGAGTGTGTGTGTGTGTGTGTGTGTGTGTGTGTGTGTGTGTGTGTGTGACGGGACGGCACCTGTTTGAGAACCCATTCCAGAGCTCTGTGGAAATAATCATTGAGCCAGTTCTCCAGATTCATCCTGTTGTCTTCATCCTCCCTCTTCAGCCATGACTTCACGAGAGAGCCAACGTCAGTGTCTTCATCACTGTAACACACATAAAATGTAAACTGCAGTGATATTTAAATAGACATACATGATTGACTGCTTTTTGGGGACGGTACATGAGCAAACTGACAGCTGATTGGCTGATTTAGGTTGGATGAAGCTGTGCAGCGTTTAGAACGTCTCTCTCTTGAATCCAACACAGAAGTGACTTAAACTGCAGTTCATCGACTGGCCACTAGAGACCGGCTCCAAAAGAGAGTCAATCCCATAGACCCCCATGTTAAAATGCCCAACTTTACAGCAGAAAACAACATGTTTACAGCCTGGTGCAAAAAGTGGGTTTGGTCTATATAGCTAACTTTGCCCTTCATGACGACTGTGAGGGGGCTGAATTTTTTTATAACTCATCCGTTTAAATTATATTAAGCCTTAAAGTTCTGCATAACTAAGGGCGTGGCCGCTTGAGTGACAGGTGGATTGCCGCTGATGTCACTACTAGCCGTTTGTCTGTTGTATGTTAGCGTCACGTCACCTCAGCTAATCCCGCCTTTGGCCCATTTTTGTTTATCCAGGAGTGACGCGCTGCCAAGATGGCGACGGCCGGCTCCGCCCACTTTGGGCTTCAAAAATGCTCTTCAGAAACATACGGGTGACGTCACGCACACTACGTCCAAGTTTTTTCACAGTCTATGGTTTTTAAGCGTTACCTGAGGAAGATCATGCCCATGCGGGAGATGGTGGCGGGTGAGGCGCAGCTCAGGTCGTGGGTCTCAAACAGGAAGTTGACGTTGGGGCCGAATTGAATCCTCTCACCGCTGGGCATCGTGAGTAAGCGATTATCATCCAGCACAGAGTTCAATGACTCAATCCACTCCGGGTCAATGTCTCCATCGCATATAATCCATGAGCTCACCTCTGAACAAGAGAAAGAGAGGAATGGAGAGCACCATCAGGAAAAAACTGAAAAACTGTGTGTATTGGGTGTTTGCTGAGTGTGTTTGGTCTTGGTAAAGCGTAATGTGTGTGTTTAGTGTTCATTATCAATGTTGATGTGTATTTAACAGGGCTTGCTATTATAACGGCGGATTTGCCAGGAGCGCTTCACAGCCGAGGAGACCGACGTTCTCGTCAGGGCCGTAAAACACAGAGAAGTGTCATTGGGGATGGAGAAACACACTCAAATTAGCTTCGGTTAAACAGGCGTATAATCATTTGGGTAAATGTGTAAGCTAGATTTATGCCTATTTTTTTTTGCCATAGATTTTATGCCTACATCTTCATGGACACAACAATGATTTCCCTCATGTGGAATATTTTTCCTTGTAATTATGTAGCCTATGATTAGCAAAAATGAGAACTGCTGCTTCTGTGTAGATGAGAGAATCAAAGTGTATACGCACACGCTACATTATGGCCAAGCATGCGCCCTTAAAATAGCATATGAATAACATGCGCAACGCGCCACTGACTTTAGGCTAGGTTTTTCCTGGTCAGTGGCGGAATTGTTTTCTGAAACTGCAAAATAGCACCAGGGAACGTTTGCGCCGGAACACACCTCCTCTTTTCGCTGAACCGCCCCCGGGAGCGCAAGTTCATTCCCTAATGTACCGGCGTGTGTCTGTGGAGGGAAAAGTCCGCTGTGTGTCGGGTGCAAAATAGGAATGATACATGCGTCGGTGTACAAAGTCAATTGCGCCGGGTGCAAGATAGGGCCCTGTATGTGTGTGTGCTGTGTATAATTATTTTGTATATATAAATACACACACATGTATGTATATATTTAAGAAAAAAATATTATTTATATATGTAATATGTATATATAATATAAATTATGAATAAATATATATACAGAATATACATGCAAATATTTCTTAAATATATACATGCATATGTGTGTATTTATATATACAAAATAATTATACACAGCACACACACATATATTATGTAAACACGTGATGCGATTAATCGTTGCCCAGCACTAGTATTTAACATTCCCTGAATGTGTGTATTGTTTGGTGTGTTACTGTATTTGGTGTGTGTGTGTATGAGTCCTCACCCTGTGGCTCTCGCACCACCTGTCGTGCGGAGGACGTCAGCACCCCGTCGGACCACTCTCGCGTGTCCATGTCGATGTGTCCCAGGAGCTGCTGGCGTGGCATGGCTTTCGGGTTCATGGTGTACTGTTTGACCACCCGGCCCATCTTACCCAGCGCCGCCCGCAGCATCCTCCACAGAGTGGACTTCCCCGCTCCGCTGGGCCCGACCACCACCACACCCATCCTCTGCCGGAGCTGCTCGTACAGCTCCAGAGCCTTCTTTACCTACACACACACACACACACACACACACTTCAACATGACGGAGTTATATGATGTGGAAAACATGAACGAAATCATTGAACACACACACACACACACACACACACACACACTTCAACATGACGGAGTTCTATGATGCGGAAAACGTGAACGGAATCATTGAACACACACACACACACACACACACACATACACACTTCAACATGACGGAGTTCTGTGATGCGGAAAACGTGAACGGAATCATTGAACACACACACACACACACACACACACACACATACACACTTCAACATGACGGAGTTCTGTGATGCGGAAAACGTGAACGGAATCATTGAACACACTAGTGTTGCACGGTGTACCGATACTTCAAAAGTATCGCGATACTCGGAAATTAAAAACGTCACGATTCCTTAATTTATTAGTATCGATACTTCTAATAAGAATGACCGCGTTCCAGATTTGTAAGGCCGGCGACACACTGGCTGTGTGTCGTGTCCGTTTTTATTTCGGCTCCCATGTTAACTGCCTGCGTGAAACACGCGTCTGGGCGCAGCTCGCGTGCATGCTAGAAATAGAACCGACGCCTATTTTTCATGCGTCACGCAAGCGTGTTGGAAGCGTTCCCAGGCAAAATAGAATAGGAAAAGATGTTTCTATGTCATTTTGACACGAATACATATTAATAAATGACATTTTGATGTTTGAAAGTTTTGACATAAATACAATATAAATGTAATTTAAAAAAATATTATCGATTTTCAAATATTGCACCTCTCAATACAGAACGAATTATTCTGTAGCCTATTTTGCCGTCAACACTGCCGACGTTGTCTTTGCTGCTATATATTAATGTTTAACATGAAGTATAGGCCTTCCACAACTCTCTCCCCATATGTCAAATATATCACCAATGAGGCTTATCATATGTTACCAATATTAAACATTGTTTAATATAATCGCTGTTCATATTTTTATTCAAAGTTCAGAATCAAGATAAAGCTCTTATGTTTTTATATTTTGATATTTCTTATTTTGTTCAAATGTTTAATATATCTGCTGTTCATATGTTCATTTATTAGTGTGTTATATGATTAGAATGTTGTCCCGGTTTTAAAATAAAGCACAGCAATGATATTTGAGAGTGTTTCTCCCTTTTCAGGAAAAGTATCGAAAAAGTATCGAAATCGCAATACTTGACTTGGTATCGGTATCGAAACAATAATTTTGGTATCGTGACAACACTAGAACACACACACACACACACACACACACACTTCAACATGACGGAGTTCTATGATGCGGAAAACATGAACGGAATCATTGAACACACACACACACACACACACACACACACACTTCAACATGACGGAGTTCTATGATGCGGAAAACGTGAACGGAATCATTGAACACACACACACACACACACACACACACACACACACTTCAACATGACGGAGTTCTATGATGCGGAAAACGTGAACTGAATCATTGAACACACACATACACACACACACACACACACACACACACACACACACACTTCAACATGATGGAGTTCTATGATGCGGAAAACGTGAACGGAATCATTGAACACACACACACACACACACACACACATCAACATGACGGAGTTCTATGATGCGGAAAACGTGAACTGAATCATTGAACACACACACACACACACTTCAACATGACAGAGTTCTATGATGCGGAAAACGTGAACTGAATCATTGAACACACACACACACACACACTTCAACATGACGGAGTTCTATGATGCGGAAAACGTGAACGGAATCATTGAACACACACACACACACACACACACACACACACACTTCAACATGACGGAGTTCTATGATGCGGAAAACGTGAACGGAATCATTGAACACACACACACACACACACACACACACACACATACACACTTCAACATGACGGAGTTCTATGATGCGGAAAACGTGAACGGAATCATTGAACACACACACACACACACACTTCAACATGACGGAGTTCTATGATGCGGAAAACGTGAACTGAATCATTGAACACACACACACACACACACACACACACACACACACACACACACACACACACACACACTTCAACATGATGGAGTTCTATGATGCGGAAAACGTGAATGGAATCATTGAACACACACACACACACACACACACACACTTCAATATGATGTGGTAAACGTGAATGGAATCACTGAAAACGGTCATAAAAATGTCCAGTATAACGCAGAATGTCACTGATTTTGCCAAAGTTAGAATGAATACATCAACAGGAGGGCTGTGCACTGAATCAAACTGCGATATGAACTCGTGTCTGTGAATACTGAATCATGATTGATCTCCTACACACACACTGAAGCACGAGTGACGCTCGCGGTGTTTGTCTCACTATACGAGGACATGAACTCTGCAGAGCCGCTCTGAGAGTCTCGTCAACAGCATTTCAACATCTCAGTTCAGAAAAATAGCATGAAATACACAGAGCAACTCAAAGGCCTTTACGACCAACTAAGTAAAAGTTTGGCTCAACTTGAAGAAATAACGAAAGAAATCCAGAAATATTAAGATGGAAAAAGAAAAAATAATTGTAGAATTTCATATGGCCCGAAAAAAAAAAAAATTTGTTCAACCTTTAATAAATTGTGGTTAAAGTATATAAAGTATGTATATGAAGTATAAAGTATATAAACTATGGTTAAAGTATGTTTCATTATTTCAATTAAACATGTTTGCCAAAGTACATGACATATATATATATATATTTTCTTTCTTCTCTTAGCTAATTCCTCATCTTAATATTTCTGGATTTCCGTTGTAATTTCTTCAAGTTGAACTAAACTCTTACTTAGGTTGTCATAAAGGCCTTTGGGTTTCTGTGTATTTATATATATATATTATATAAATAATATAATAATTATTTATTTTAAAAATATTTGTTGCTTTTGTAAAACTAAATGAAAACGGAAGTCATTAAGGGTATGACAAAATTGATAACATTTTTTTTAAATTGAACCATTAAAAAGGAAACCAGAAATATTACATAGAGGGGGAAAAGCAATACACAAAAAAAAAGGGGATTCTTGAAAAATGGACATGGAAAAAAACTAAATGTGGGAGAAACAAAAATGCTACTTGGGGAGAAAAAAATAACACAGATTTCATAGAGCCCTAGGTAGGGTGCATAGGCAGGTACACATATTTCATAGAGCCCTAGGTAGGGTGCATAGGCAGGTACACAGATTTCATAGAGCCCTAGGTAGGGTGCATAGGCAGGTACACATATTTCATAGAGCCCTAGGTAGGGTGCATAGGCAGGTACACAGATTTCATAGAGCCCTAGGTAGGGTGCATAGGCAGGTACACAGATTTCATAGAGCCCTAGGTAGGGTGCATAAACAGGTACACAGATTTCATAGAGCCCTAGGTAGGGTGCATAGGCAGGTACCTGACTGGGAATGATCTCCAGCCGTGCCTCTTCATACACAGACAGCAGGGCGGATTTGAGCGTCTCGTATTCCACATCTTTAAAGTCCACTCCAGGAAACACGTCTCTGACCAGGGCATCAAACCGAGAGCTATCGGCAAACGTCAACTTTGACATGGTGTTTAACCTCAGAGCCTGAACCACGAACCAGCTCTCCTTCACTGCAGACACACATGAGGAGAGTACACACACATGGACCGTTTATTGATCAAGTTCTGTGATTATTGATTATTGATTCCAGTGAGAGTCTCTTACTGGGGTTGCTGTTCAGTCTCTGTAACTGCAGTAAACTCCCACAGCCTTTCAGGACCGTCTTTAGCGCACGCAGACCCCAGTCATAGTGTTGCTGAGGCGTCAACAGCTCTCTGAACACACACACATATTCACATGCATTTATATTCATACATAAATATCAAATAATTAGATTTAAAATAAATTATATATACGCTACTGTTCAAATTGATGTCTTTGAAAGCTGCATTTATTTGATCAGTAAAAATAAGAAACTATAATTACACTTTAAAATAATTGTTTTATATTTGAACACGTCAAAATGTAATGTTTTCAGCATCATTACTCCAGTCTTCAGTGTCACATGATCCTTCAGAAATCATTCAAATATGATGATTTGCTGATCAAGAAACATATCTGATTATTGTTTATGTTGTAAACAGTTGTGCTGCTTCATATTTCTGTGGAAACCTCCTGAGACCCAGAAAAAAAATATGTTTTGAATTTAGTTTTTTTTCATGTCATCACATTGTTTAGAGCATAAGAAACAAATGTTAAAAAATAATATTTTATTCATATGCTACGTCCTCAGTAGTGGACAGGACTCAGTTGTTTAAAAAATAAAATGTCATGAAATTATATGCATAGGCAAAAACAATGGGATTTTTTTTTTTTTATTATCAATAAATGTTGAGGTTTCAGGATTTATTGTAACTCAAATTTGTATAAAGATGATTCTCAACTATGTTATGAAAGATATAACGGAGTGAATTGATGCACCATTTTACTTTATGCAATATGTGTGTAAAATGGGCAGAAATTAATATTCCCATTCAATGCAATATATCTATACACTGTATCTAATGTGTGTTCTTGGAGCAACATTTAATGAAAGAAGAAGTGTAATAACTGCAGTAATAATTAGCAACATTTGAATAATAATATCTAATATTTCATAGGAATATTGATGTATAACTTATTTCCATATTCACTTGTTGTGTCTCCCATAATGCCTGATAAACATGATGTAAGTCCTGATGTCTCTACATGTATGAAATCAACGCCCTGCTCTGGAACAGAAAGTACTTCTTGATTTGAAACCCCATAATGTTTTCCTGAGATGTTGGATTATGAAATACAATGTGAAAAGTAGTCCGATTTAAATTATAATTACAATATATTATCATATTTAAAAATTGAATAGAAATAGAAATATAAAAATTTATTTATTTTTATTTTATTTTTTTTTATTTATTTTTTTTATTATTTTTTTAGCCCAACCAGGGACTGGGGCTGCAAATTAGCCTCTGGCTAGAAGCCTATATGTAGAGCATCGGCTGCATGAAATTGTAGCAATGTTATACTGCATTGTCCCTGTTAAATAAACGAATAAATAAATAAATAAATATTTCCATAAGAGTGCTACATTTGATCACTAAATCAATGTCAGACATTTTTAAACACCAAGGAGAAGTTGTTTTTTAACATTTGGTGTCTCTGGAAAGCCCTGATTGTGCTCTTTACAGGACACCCAGGCTGTGACATGTGACATGTACGGTGTCAGAGAAATACACTAAAATATAATGTCCACTACAGTGGACAAAAGTCTATTCCTGGGTCCCAGGAGGATAGAATTATAAATATAGTCTTTACTGTCACTTTTGATCAATTGAATGCATCCTTGATGAATGAAGGTATTTCTATATATATATATACAGCGGGGGAAATAAGTATTGAACACGTCATCATTTTTCTCAGTAAATATATTTCCAAAGGTGCTATTGACATGAAATTTTCACCAGATGTTGGTAACAACCCAAGTAAGCCATACATACAAAGAAACAAACAAAAATAAGTTCAGAAATTAAGTTATGTGTAATAATGTGAAATGACACAGGGAAAAAGTATTGAACACATGAAGAAAGGGAGGCGCAAAAAGGCATGGAAAGCCAAGACAACTGCTGAAAACTTACAGTAATTAAAAAGCAATCCAGCCCCCTGTCAGTGGAAATTAATAACAGCTGGTTCAGTCCCAAATGATGGCCTACAAAAAGGTCTCATTGCCAAGGTGTCACACAAGACACATCTCATGAGGGGTAAAAGCAAAGAGCTGTCTCAAGACCTTCGCAACCTAATTGTTGCAAAACATAATGATGGCATTGGTTATAGGCGCCATTCTAAGCTTCTGAATGGTCCAGTGGGCACTTTTGGGGCCATAATACGGAAGTGGAAAGACAATAATTTCACCATAAATTTGCCTCGACCAGTGCTCCTCGCAAGATTTCTGATAGAGGAGTGAAAAGAATAATCAGAAGAGTTGTCCAAGAGCCAACACCAAGTTGTATGGTGTTTTTAGGGTAATGTGCACTGCCATTTCTCCTCCAAATATGGTGTGTATTATGGCACCCAAACAGTTCAATTTTGCTCTCATGTGACCACACTATATTCTCCCAGTATTTCACTGGCTTTTCCAAATGTTGTGCAGCAAACTTTAAATGAGCTTCAACATGCTTTTTTTTTTCAGTAATGGAGTCTTGCGTGGTGAGCGTGCATACAGGCCATGGCGGTGGAGTGCATTACTTACTGTTTTCTTTGAGACAACAGTACCTGCTTATCTGCAGGTCTTTTTGAAGCTCTCCACAAATGATCCTTGGCTCTTGGACAACTCTTCTGATTATTCTTTTCACTCCTCTATCAGAAATCTTGCGAGGAGCACTGGTCGAGGCAAATTTATGGTGAAATTATTGTCTTTCCACTTCCGTATTATGGCCCCAAAAGTGCTCACTGGACCATTCAGAAGCTTAGAATGGCGCCTATAACCAATGCCATCATTATGTGTTGGAACAATTAGGTTGCGAAGGTCTTGAGACAGCTCTTTACTTTTACCCCTCATGAGATGTGTCTTGTGTGACACCTTGGCAATGAGACCTTTTTGTAGGCCATCATTTGGGACTGAACCAGCTGTTATTAATTTCCACTGACAGGGGGCTGGATTGCTTTTTAATTACTGTAAGTTTTCAGCAGTTGTCTTGGCTTTCCATGCCTTTTTGCACCTCCCTTTCTTCATGTGTTCAATACTTTTTCCCTGTGTCATTTCACATTATTACACATAACTTAATTTCTGAACTTATTTTTGTTTGTTTCTTTGTATGTATGGCTTACTTGGGTTGTTACCAACATCTGGTGAAAATTTCATGTCAATAGCACCTTTGGAAATATATTTACTGAGAAAAATGATGACGTGTTCAATACTTATTTCCCCCGCTGTATATATATATATGTTATATTACACGAACACTCAAGCTTCTACCTGGCCAGATTGAATATAGCGACCAGTTTTCTTCCAAGTGCCTTTCCTTCCTTAAATCCCTCTGAATACAGGATGACCTCAGCGATGAGCTCGTTATCAGGACTCGTCATGGCAACCGGTCGGAAAAGCTGCTTCAGATTATCCGGCAACTTCTGCCGCCCTCCGTATCCTTTACCGGCTGGGTTCAGAGTAATAAAGACGCCTGAGTTTGGGTCCAGTTCCACCTGAAAACACACACATACGCTCTCAGACTCATGAACTGAAGCGTGTATAGCCCTATTCAGACAGGGATTAACTTTACAAGGGTAGATGGAGTGATGTAACTTTACCACAGGACGTCTGTAATATTAATGGCCAATTTGCACGGGATCAGAGATCTCAGTAAAACCAGCAGAAGTGGGAGAGTAACTCGCTTTACACACCGCCGTCACACTCATGTGTGTATTACGCTGCTTCCTGATATCATGTGCACAAGTTATGTCCGGTGGAACGATGTATTAAGTAACTTCAGATTGGATTGTGTTGGTAATAGACACTTATCTAACGCTAAAAGATGTTTCGCCTCTAACAAGTGCTGTCGATCTTCTCTCTGATCTGAATGGTGTGTGTGAAACACTTGAGTTTTGCCACAGACTCGTTCCAGCGTCTAGAACGCAACTGATGCTTTTTCAAGCGTCTCCATACTTGAAAAACCGCGGAAAACTACTTTTAAACAGGAAATGACGGAATATTTACGTACACATTTACAGCGGGTCTATCCGCACGGGATCAGGATCACCTGAGGTCATTTTTCCAGACCTTTTTACTGTAGGTAAAAGTCGCCGTAATCTTTACTGACATTGTCCACATTACAATTTAGAGTCTGTTATCAGAGGAAACTGTCTAAGTGTTTCAGAAATGTACATATACAAAATCAGAGTGAGCGAAAAATGTATTAATTTAAACAATGTAATGACTGAAGTAATGAATACTTGTTTGTTAAAGTCGACATGAAATCAAAATTGACCCTATTTGCTTTATTAGCGCAAATTACTAGTCTTGTGGTCAAGTTAATACACAGAAAACAATTGTTTGCCGTGATAATCTTTAATCAAAATCTGAAAAGTTACTTCCGGTCTGGAATGGCGTTCCTTCTCTGATGATGTCAGTTTGACGGCTTGGGTTGAAAATGCTTAACCACTCCCCTCAAACCGCTAGTTTTCACTTGGAAATACGTCACAACACTGGAGAAAAGTCGTTTGCAACTTCCGGTTCACGAGGACTTTAAAAAATGTATTAATTGTTCAAACACTGTTCGTTCATTGGCCATAGGAGACGAATTTAAAATGTAATTTAATATTCAACAATATTATTGATCTGCCTGCATTGACACTATTATACAAGAGCTGAACTGAGCTGGACGATGACATCACGGTTTACTCCAGAGCGGCTATATATATACAGTATATATAAATGAACTAAATTAATATATTTTTTAAAACAAAAATGAACCATCACTGAATTTACTTAAGCTGGACTGTGACGCTATTTTCTTCTGGAAACAAACTTTTTTGCATTATTCTCCTGTTATCTCTGTAAAGCTGCTTTGAAACAAAGGGCCCTATCTTGCACCCAGCGCAATTGACTTTGTACACCGACGCATGTATCATTCCTATTTTCACCCGACGCACAGCGGACTTTTCCCTCCACAGACGCACGTAAGTAAATTAGGGAATGAACTTGCGCTCCCGGGGGCGGTTCAGCGCAAAGAAGAGGCATGTTACGGCGCAAACGTTCCCTGGTGCTATTTTGCAGTTTCAGAAAACAGTTCCTCCACTGACCAGGAAAAACCTAGTCTAAAGTTGCACATGTTATTCAAATGCTATTTTAAGGGCGCATGCTTGGCCATAGTGTAGTGTGTGCACAACGCGCATACACTTTGATTCTCTCATCTACACACAGATGCAGCAGTTCTCATTTTTGCAAATCATAGGCTACATAATTACAAGGAAAAATATTAACACACGAGGGAAATAATTGTTGTGTCCATGAAGATGTGAAAAAATAGGCATAAATCTAGCTTACACATTTACCCAAATTATTATACGCCTGTTTAACCGAAGCTAATTTGGGTGTGTTTCTCCATCCCCAATGTCACTTCTCTGTGTTTTACGGCCCTGACGAGAACGTCGGTCTCCTCGGCTGTGAACCACTCCTGGCAAATCCGCCGTTATAATAGCAACCCGCCATGGAACAAGCGCGCCTGCTCTTAAAGGGAATGTGAGATGACGCTCTGATTGGTTTATTTCACGTTACGCCCAAACCACACCTATGAGTAATGAAGCGACTTCAGACCAACCCATTTTAGATTTGCGTGATCCACTCAGAAAGTTACTTGCGTTTCGCGTTTGATACTTTCGTTTCAGATCGATAAAATAGGGCCCAATGTGTATTGTAAAAAGCGCTATATAAATAAATGTGACTTGACTTGACAAATGAAAAAAAGCTCTGGTAATAATGACTTCACCGCACCTCTCCGTGTTACACTACAGGGCGTGTGTCTGTCGCACCTCTTTATTGAGCAGCTGGCAGGAGGTCCGGTGGTTCTTCAGTGAGTTCTGGATGGCCTGGATCTGCATGGAGACGGCGGAGAGCACGGTCTCTTCCAGGCGATTGAACTCATCAAAACAGCCCCACGCTCCACACTTCACCAGGCCCACGAAGATCCGCCCCATGGACTTCACATCTATACCCTGATACACACAGAGTTCACACAGCTTCACACATCAAACCTGTTTCACCGATGTCGAGTTGCCTGATTCACTTTTCCAGCACTGGCAATTCTCAGAAACGTGAAGATTAATGCAATGTTTCATTTGCTAGCATCAATATAATACTGAATCAGTAAGAGTGTGTGTGTGTGTGTGTGTGTGTGTGTGTGTGTGTGTGTGTGTGTGTGTGTGTGTGTGTGTACCTCATCACAGTTGAAGACCAGCACTTGTCTGCCAAACAATCCTCCCAGGGCTTTGACGGACTCGGTCTTGCCAGTTCCCGCAGGGCCGTAGGGGTTCCCGCCCAAACCCATATTCATGGCCTGTGTCAGAGTCAGATAGCACTTATCCGTGAGAGGTGTGTGTACCAGTTTAGGAGCGTTGCCCTGAAAGAAAGCGAGAGACAGAGAGTCAGCCTGAGGATTCGGTTCTAGCCTTCATGTGAGACTGAACCAGCATCCCTTGTGACACTTATTATGTAATGGTAATGTGTCCAGTGTAGGTCTACAGGTGTGCATTCAATTCACTTCACGTGTGTTTGTACAGCGCTTTTCACAATACACATCATTTTAAAGCAGCTTTACAGAAAGTGCATGAGTCCACATTACAATTTAGAGTCTGTTATCAGAGGAAACTGTCTAAGCGTTTCAGACATGTACATATACAAAATCACAGTTAGCTAAAAAGGTAATCATTTGCATCACAATCAGGCTCAGTGTCTCATTTCTGTGCTGATCATGTGACCCTCACCTGATACTCATAGGTGTAGCTGAACTCAGCGTCCACCATCTGTATGGAGCAGCACTGGTCTGAGTTCAGGTAGAATCGCAGCTGTTTCTTCCAGATCCAGTCGTCGGTGGTGTGAACCTGAGCCTCTCTCAGACTCTGAACCACTGAGATGTTGTGGATCACGTCCAGGATCAGAGCCTTCAGTTTCAGCTGCAGAACTCTTGATTCTACGGGACAAAACCATCAGAAACTCAGAATCTGACAGCTAATGACTGTTGTTGCTGAAGCACTAATAATGAAGTCACACACACTTGAAGTGCAGATGTGATTGGGAGCAGAGGTGTTGTTGTTAAACAGAGGCACATGAAGAACAGGCTAGAAGTGTTTGTGATGGATCAGCAGCAGCAGTTTTTCCCTGAGTGACTTATAAGCAGAATTACCCCATAATAACTGTTAACAGTGTCAGAAGATCCATTTACTTGAATTTATAGAGAGTCTTATTGAAGATTCAGTGAATAAACCCCTGAGCTCATAAACGGACTAAAGAGCTTTATGGATGTTCACATCGCTTTATTTGTTTGATTAATCTGACGATTAGCAAACGATGTGAATATGCAGCCAGAGAATTAGAGGCAGTGAGGAAAAAAACCCTCAGGTTCACATTAAAGATATTAAACACACAGAGCAGTGTCTTTGAACAAACCCACACACACACATTTACTACATCAAAATGAGGACATACCATAGATGCCTATTTATTTAATATAAAGCCAATTATTATGATTATTATTTTGAGATTTTTGTCAGACATACATATATATATATGAGATCCTTATTAATAAATGAATGTAATAAATGACAAAAATCTCAAAATTATATATATATATATATAATTTTGAGATATATATATATATATAGTTTTTCCCATTAATTACCAAGACTGTGGCGGCACAATGAACTGAAAATATTTGTAAACTTCTCACAATAACATAAAAGTTCTCTGAAGTTTGCGCCATTGCTTTGGCAAAGTATTTGTCAAACTAACTAATATCAAAAGCGTGATTTGGCTTTGTGCCCTTATCAAACTATATAGTCTATTTGTGCTGCATGTTTCAAAGTGAAGCGAGAACTTTGCTCACAAGATCAGCTCGTGATCCGGTGTTTTCCACGTCTCAGAACTGAACCCGCCGGGACCCAATTTCAGAGGTTCCCAATTTTTTATTGTTTTTTTATGATTGCTTAAAAATGAATGGAGAAAATCGTGTTTTTCCAAGCACCCATGAGATTGGCTCCTATATATATATATATATATAGACGGGGAAATAATTATTTGATCCCCTGCTGATTTTGTAAGTTCGCCACTTACAAAGAAATGTCTATAATTTTTATGGTAGGTTTATTTTAACCGATAGAGACAGAATATCAACCAAAAAATCCAGAAAAATCACAAATCCTGCACATGAAGTGTTAGAAGTGAAAAAATCATAATTGTATTAAAGGAATACTTCACTTCAAAATGAAAATTCTGTCATCATTTACTCTCCCTCAAGTTGTTTCAAACCTGTATGAATTTTTGAACACTTTTCATCAGATTTGAGTAAGGTGAGGTTTAAACACACACTGTACCTGCAGTGTCGTCCGTGTTGGTGTCTACACTGGTGTAGTTCTCCAGTTTGGCGCTGAGTTCCTGCTCCAGCTGATGGAGGTTCTGCTGGCGGATGGCGTTCTCCACATCCGCTGTGAACTGGATCTGCTCCGCCAAGCACAGGATCTGGAAACAGAGTCAGTCCACAGTCACTTCAGCTCAACCGCAGAAACTCATGGGTGTTTCTGAAGTGTGTGTGTGTGTGTTACCTGAGAAGGGAAGCGTGTGGGGTCCACGTTTCCTTTCTTCCCAGCATTCACACACTCACACAGATGATGTTTCAGGGTGTTTTTCATCTCTGTGGAGAGAGCGCTCAGCCAAACCTGCCATCAACCAACACAAAAAAATGAATATTAAATATATATTTATTAATATTATATTTATTTATATATGAAGAGATCAGTTGCAAAAGCCTCTAAATGCCATCTGAAATTTTCTTATAGAATTATCATTTTTATCAAGCTTGTATATTTAAGCTCAGTAATTTCACTTAAATGACAATTAATAGGTAGTCTTCATTGCCATTTAAGTGAAATTATTGAATTTAAATATACGAGCTTGATAAAAATGATCATTCTAGAAGAAAATTTCAGATGGCATTTAGAGGCTTTTGCATCTGAACTCTTCATATACAGTATATATATAAATAATAAATATAAATAAGTCAATGAATATCATTTGTATATTATATATATATAGAGAGAGAGAGAGAGCTCAGCCAGATCTGACACCAACCTACAAAATTAAAGTAATATTAAAATATAAAAGAATAAAATATAAAATATTGTTAAATAACATATACATAAAATTTGGCAAACCTGACACAAATCCACAAGATTAAAGGAATATTATACATAAAATAATCAAACTATATATGTATAATTATTATTATTTTTTAAATATGAATGAAGAAAACACTAAACTTGGATAAGATATTGATCTGACAAAATTATTTGGCAAAAAGGCAAACAGGTTTTATTTTACTAAAAACAAAAAGCTCACATGAAAAAGCATTCACTGACTACAACATAATCAGTTATTAGTATTTCATTGGTTCTCTTGTGCTCATGATTTCTTTGCATGACAGCCTGGCCAAAAATGACGTCCACACAATCTGGCATGTTTCACTGTGTTACCACAAATAAAACAACGGACTCCAAGCACAACTATGTAAAACATGTCCAGACAGACAGCATGACGGAGGTCTGACCTCCACGTCGTTGGAGATGCTGATGGTGTTCTGGAGCGCCACCGTCTCTCCCTCCAGTGACTTCATGGCTGTGATGCTCTGGAAGCTCGGATCGAACTCCACACTGCTGATGCCTTCAACACACAATCATCCATGTCTCTATGTGCAGCTGTTTGTGTGATCATTGTGAACAGGTGTGTGTGTGTGTGTGTTACCTGCGAAGAGTTTCTTCAGGTGTGTGTGTATGACAGTAGGGTTTGTGGCCTGTCCGAGAATCTCCAGTAGATCGTCGTCTCCAATGAAGTAAAAGCGAGGGAATGCAGAACGCTTCTCCTGCATGGGTCACACAGGGGTCGAATGAATATACTGTATATATTTATATTTATATTTAAATATTTATATATTAATATAACAATATTATAAAAAATATATAATAGATATTTTTCAGGCATAATTTATATTAAACCTATATATTATATAGGATTAATATAAAATAAATATTTTAATATTGATTATTTCTACTGTCATTCACACTGTTCAACATGATGGTTTTGAATTGCTTGAAATATGATTGGAATCACTTCAAAAAACATCATCATGATTGTGTGTTTGGGACATGGATTTTAATGGTGAGACTTTTGTTTTTGTAATCAGGATCTCAAAAATGATATAAAAATTTTGCTTTTTGATTTATCGGCCAATATGTTGGTTATCAGCTTTCAAATATAACAGGGTTCCTGCAGGTTTCAGTTAGTCAAATTTAAGACCTTTTTAAGACATTTTAAGACCATAAAGATTGAAATTTAAGATCTACACGACACATTGCCAAAAAAATATTCAAATCAAAGAATTCATTTTATTTCAATGAATTCAGTAATTGAAAAAGCATTAACTTAATTTACAGATAAAGCAATCACATTAGTAACCTTCCAGACCCAACAACGCGTGTCAGAGAAAATTTTTTTATAGAAAATTGTACTTTGCATATTATAGGCCTACTGTAAAAACCACATAATTAGTTGATTTTAGTTGATCATTGTTGATCATAACTAGAGATGAAATGGCATGAACATTTCATTTAATTATTGTAGTGCCAAAAATTACCACTGTTATCACAGAATCCAGTTCAAAAAGTACTAATACTACACAATGAAATCAATTCACCAAGTTTTATGTCGAAAAACAGCAAATAACAAATAAAATTAGCATCAATACGCACTAACATAAACATTAAAATAATACGATTAAAAATGATAGCCAGATTTTAAAAGTGTCTTGCAACATGTGATATACTAACATGTACAAGTTCAAATAAAGTTGACAAAAAAGGTTTTTATAAAAAGATAAACCTCACATATTTCAGACTTTAATCTATCTTTTTTGACTCATTCTTTTTATAAAAAAATGATTTACTGACATTTACAATACAGTTTAGCTTATCTTTTATTTTTAATAGTAAAATTCGGTCCGATTTTCCCGTGGCGTCTGTCGTTGCTATGCAACCATGCACTGCGCTCTCCACAATGACAAAAAAGTTTTAGTGGCTAATGGATTTCCACCGCCGAAAAACGCTTGCTGTAGCTCTGTTACAAGATTTATTTACGGAGAAGAGAAAAACACCCGTAGTGTTTGGGTGCACCCGCATCCTTCATGTCTTTTTTCATGTCGCTGCACCTGGAAAAAAACGAGCACGTCGCTTCAATTATGAGCGTGCTTACCGCGCGCCTACATTTGAATGAACTTGAGCGCGAAAAAGACGCGATATGTGAACTGCCTCTTGGCAAACGACTTCGATACTTTTTTGCTACTTTGTAATAACTTTCTGCGGCCAGCGTTTCTGGAAATGAACGAGGGTAAAATCTTTTTTAAGACCTGACTAAATGAAATTTAAGACCGCGGATGAAAATCTGGCTGTTTTTAAGACGTTTTAAGGCCTTAAATTTAAAGTTCAGAATTTAAGACTTTTTAAGACCCCGCGGAAACCCTGTATAAAGAATTAAAAAATATAAAGAAGTTATCGTTATTAGCCAAAAATGTTATATCAGTGCATCCCTAATTTAAATGGAGAGAAAAAACAGCAGAACGTGTCCCGAACCGAGACAAGAACATAGGCTTACCTCCAGGAACTCATTGAGGGACTTCTGGCAGCGCTGTAACTGGTCCAAGATGGTGACGAGAGAGTTTCTGATTCCAGCTCGAGTCGTGAGAGACGTGACCCTGTTGTCCCTCTGAACATCTGACATGATCGTCCTACACACACACACACAGGTGAGGGATTCTGCACTTGTTTGTCTCACACCTGTCCCAGCATCCCTGCTTACCTGAAATCCTGGTCCACCCTTTGAAAGCGGGCCTGTTCCCGCGGCAACGCCCCACGCCCAAATATGGGCTCAAGGTAGACCCACTTCCTCTGGATGGTGTTGAGGTTCTGGAGGTACTCGTCGAGGTCGGCCAGTCGGGTTTCCCACAGAGACACTTTGTCCTGGAAGCGCAGGTAATAGGGCGAGTCTTTGAGCGACTGCAGGAGGCACCGGTTGTCCCCCACCTGGTTAACCGTGTCCCTCCAGTCCTTGATGACACGCAGAGATTGGCTCTGACTGTCCGTGTAATCCGTCAGGGTGAAACACGCGCCGGCGCCCCATAATTCCAGCTCGCGCAGGGCCTCGCGGATGGTGACCTCCGCCTGAGCACGACTGTTCAGATCCTGCTCAGAGAGAGAGGGATGAGTACTGTGTGTTTATGGGGAATCAAACTGGAGAAACTATCATTTGTGCTCCTCGTGAATATTAAACAGCTGTTGTGTCGTATTGTGCAGCATTTCACTAATGAAGACACACACCTGACGCCTGGAGGGGACATAGTGTTCGGATGAGGACAGACTGAAAGTCTACAGTTTGACAGAAAGGTAAACGTGTGTGTGTGTGTGTGTGTGTGTGTGAGTGAGTGAGTGAGTGAGTGAGTGAGTGAGTGAGTGAGTGAGTGAGTGAGTGAGTGAGTGAGTGAGTGAGTGAGTGAGTGAGTGAGTGAGTGAGTGAGTGAGTGAGATTGAGAGTGTTTTTTGAGTGAGTGAGTGAGTGAGTGAGTGTGTGTGTGTGTGTGTGTGTGTGTGTGTGTGTGTGTGATTGTGTGTGATTGTGTGTGTATGTGTATGTGTGTGTGTGTGTTTGTTTGTTATACTTGTGAGGGCCAAATGACCCCAAAAGGATAGTAATAGTTGAGATTCCCTACTTTGTGAGAACTTTTTGTGTGTGAGGTTTTTTTTTAGTGTTTTGTTTAGTGTGTGTGTGTGTGTGTGTGTGTGTGTGTGTGTGTGTGTGTGTGTGTGTGTGTGTGTGTGTGTGTGTGTGAGTTTTTGTTATACTTGTGAGGACCAAATTACCCCACAAGGAGAGTAAAAGTTGAGATTCCCTACTTTGTGAGGACTTTTTGTGTGCAAAAAGTGTTTGTTTTTTGTGTGTGTGTGTGTGTGTGTGTGTGTGTGTGCACCTTGAGCTCCAGGGCTTTGTCTATGATGTTGTGGGCCACTCGTAGCAGGTCTCTGAACTGCAGTGTCTCTAGTGTGGTTCCTCTGGGAAGAGAGATGAGCCGGAACAGATCCAGCCAGTGTTCCTGAGAGAGGTGCTCACCGCGCACGTACTTTAACACGGGAACTACGGCCTAAAACAAACACACACACACACACACCACTGTAAAGCTTCATCTGCCCATCTACAAGTACATTTAATAAAGCAAAAAAAAAAACAGTCTTATCATTTTAAGTAGCCCTATTCAGACAGTATGTGTTTCTCATGGGGACAGAGAGTATTTTAGTTAGTCTGTGATGTCACTGCTGTCTAACTGCAGAATGTCATGTTTAAACTACCTACTTTTTTTATAGTATAGTAATGTAACTGCTGTCACAATCCACATCTCTGAGTTTATAAGAGGGGATAAATCCAGAAGTTGTTTCATAAATCCTTTTTGACCCCTGCCAAGCACCGTACTGCAACTGTTGTGCTTTACGGTAATCATTTTAATTATGGACACTTTTAACACTGAAATACTGGAAACCCTTTAAACAAACAATATTGCATCACCGCTTCACTACAGTGAACTACTCTTTTTCACTACTTTCTCACTACTCTTTTTTCTTTCCTCTTTTTTTTTTTTTTTTACTTCTTGACAGCTGGAACTGAGCTGAGCTGGAACTGATCTGTCAAGAAGTAAAAAAAAAAGGAGTAAAAAAAAAGAGAGCACAAACCTTTGAAAAGGCCCATTATTATGATTTAATACACAGCCTACATTTATATAAATGACGGCTTGCACAACAAATCATTTCAGTAGTCTAACAAGCAGCAAGGTCAAATGTGTATCTTATGTAAATAAGAGTGTGCCTTAACAAATATCAAATAATAAATTGTATATTATTTTCCTATTATTAAATTAAATATAAATGTATTAATTGTGCGAGAAATAACAGACATTTTGTTTACAGCTAGCAAATACCGTGAGTTTTATTATTGCAAGGCTAATTTGTTTTACACAGACGTCCCCCATGAGAAACAGTTACCGTCCGAATAGGGCGGTACAAAAATAATAATAATAATTTACCTAAATAATAATATGTTACTCTAAATAAATCTAACAACATCTGACCTTTAATAGCTGAATTACAGTGCTATGCATAAGTTTAGACACCCATGCTAAAGTTGACTAAAAAGAGGAATAAAAAATCATATTTTGGAAATTGAACTTAATGCCTTAATTTAAAAAATGAGGAAAAATCCAACCTTTAAGGACACCAATTTTCTTTGTGAATGAATAATGTATCGTAAATAAATAAATGTTCTTCCTTAAAATACAGGGTGCATAAGTGAGTACACCCCTATGTTAAATTCCCATAGAGGCAGGCAGATTTTTATTTTTAAAGGCCAGTTACTTCATGGATCCAGGATACTATGCATCCTGATAAAGTTCCCTTGGCCTTTGGAATTAAAATAGCCCCACATCATCACATAGCCTTCACCATACCTAGAGATTGGCATGGTTTTATTTCAGTTAGCCTAAAAGCTAGTTTGATTAGCATTGAGAGCAATGCAAATTTGAACTTAAAAAAATGAGCTATTGAAAGTGGTATTTTTAAAACAGCTGAGCTTGTTTCACACAAGCTAAATAAGCAGAATCACTAATTTTAGCTCTGACATACTGGAACAAACCCTCCAAATGGCCTGTGACCCGTCCTACATATGCAACAGAATTTCCACAGAACACAAGTAAACAACCCGAATAATCCACCCATGTGACCTTGTATCCGTCCACTTCCTTCTGCAATTTGACGGACATGCTGGTTTGCTCCTCGAGCTTCCTCAGTCGGTCGTGCCACGAGAACAAAAACTCCTCGAACACGTGGGTCTTACTCCTGCAGGGAAAACACACACACACACAGATGAAACATGCTGTGTCGCTGATTTTGTGTCTCACACACAGAGACTCTGAAAGTCCGCGCAGAAATTCCTGCCGGGTTTCTGTGACTGTGACCTGAAGGAAATCCAGTCCTGCTGTGCGCTCTCATCCAGTCCCTGCTGGAACTCCTCGTAAAGTTCCCACATCTCCGAACACTCCTTCAGATCCCTCAGCGTGTCGGACGCCAGAGACACGTCAGGAGCGCTCAGGTGGAAGTGTTCGCAGTCCTCCCTACGACACACACACACACACACGTTTACTATGATCATTTCACAGGCGGTCATCTGCTTTTATTTTTTATTGCAGTTATATTCATATGAGACCCTGGATCACAGAACCGGTCACGAGTCGCACGGGTATATCTGTGGCAATAGCCAACAATACATTGTATGGGTCAAAATTATAGATTTTTCTTTTATGCCAAAAATCATGAGGATATTAAGTAAAGATCATGTTCCATGAAGATATTTAGTACATTTCCTACCGTAAATATATAAAACATGTATTTGTGTGAGTGAATGCAGCACAATCGTGAACATAAATGAACAACTTTAAAGGAGATTTTCTCAATGTTTCGATTTTTTTGCCCCCTCAGATTCCAGATTTTCAATAGTTGTATCTCGACCAAATATTGTCATATCATAACAAACCACACATCAATGGAAAGCTTAATTATTCAGCTTGATGTATAAATCTCAATTTCAACAAATTGACCCATATGACTGGTTTAGTGGTCCAGGGTCACATTTATTTTTACGTATTTATTCATTCTTATGCATGATATGGACTTGTTGTTTAGGTATCCGCTTGTAGCAGATTATAACTCATATGTATTCCGTGCTCATTGTGTTATTAATTAAATGTATGATGTTTACGTGACTCTACGTTAATTTCCCACTTGGGGACAAATAAAGTGTTTTTTGAATTGAGTGCAGAAGTAAAGTCACACACGTGAGTTTTGTGCGCGTGTTCTCCAGCTCGTCGAACTCGGCTCGTCGGTCCCGGATGTTCTGGACGCAGCGCTGCAGAGCCTCGTGGTCACCTGACTCGATGATGTCATGCCCGGGTTTGAGCTGGTCCCAGCGAGCTCTGAACTTCTGCAGGTCCTGCAGGTAAAGCTGAACCCGCGACTCCACGTTCCCTTTCATCACCTCCACCTGAGAAACACAGTGTGTTTACAGCCTCACTGCACAACAATTCACACAACGCTAACCAACAATGCCTCTAACACTGATGAGTGATCAGAGCCGGTCCTTTAAGCTGAATCACTCAACTCACTGAACTGAGTCAGAATGACTCTAATGCCATTGGTGTCATCTTAATAAAAACTGTCTTCTTATTCATGACAGCGTTATTTTAGTATCATTAATATACTATCGTTGTATTTATTCATGTTTTAAATTTGTTTTTATTTTATTTTTTTTCAGTTTAGGTAAAGTTTTAGTCATTTTGTTGTGCGTTTGTGATGTTATTATTTGTAAATATGTCTATTTAGTTTTTATTAATTTATATTTCAGTTTTCGTTTTAGTAATTTCAACTCAATTAAATATTTCAATAAGGTTTTATTATATTTTCAATGTTTTTTAGTTTTAGTAATTTGAGTACTTCAACTCAATTAATATTACATTTTGCCTTGGAAATAAAAAATAAATAAAATAAAATAAAGGTTAAAAAAAGCATATTTTTATATATATATTTTATTTCTGTTAACATTTATATTAGTTTTAGTTAACAATAACAACACTGAAACAGTATTTCATTGTATAAATATTGTAAATGAAAAAAGACAAAATTGTTGCAAAATTCTACTGATTTTGTGTAATGTTTTCATTTTAATTTTAGTTAAAGTTTTAGTCATTTTGCAGTTTTCATTATTACTATATTTTAAATATGTCTATTTAGTTTTTTATTAATTCATATTTCAGTTTTCGTTTTAGTAATTTCAACTCAATTAAATATTTCAATAAGTTTTTATTATACTTTCAATGTTTATTTTTTTATTTTAATGATTTAGTTTTAGTAATTTGAGTACTTCAACTCACTGAAAATTTTATTTTGCCTTGGAAATAAAATGAAATAAATTTTTTAAAAAGTTTTAAAAAAGTATATTTTTTATATATACATTTTATTTCTGTTAACATTTATATCAGTTTTAGTTA
Organism: Rutilus rutilus; assembly: GCA_021464565.1. NCBI lineage: Eukaryota > Metazoa > Chordata > Actinopteri > Cypriniformes > Leuciscidae > Rutilus > Rutilus rutilus. The sequence continues at coordinate 38,475,958 of JAJAQA010000008.1, forward strand.
ACAATAACAACACTGAAACAGTATTTTATTGTATAAATATTATAAATAAAAAAAGACAAAAATGTTGCACAATTCTACTGATATTGTGTAATGTTTTAATTTTAATTTTAGTTAAATTTAGTTTGAGTTTCAGAAATGTGAGCACTTCAGCTAAATGAAAATGTAAAAATTTGCCACGCCAACTAACTAAAATAAAATCACATTTAATTTCTGTTAACATTTATTTTATTAACATTTTTAGTTTCAGTTAACGATAACAACTCTGGTTCGTGACATCTTGTAGTTAAAGACGCATATGAAACAGCATTTTATAAAAAATATATAAAAAAGACAAATATGGGTACAAGATTCTATTCTATAGTGTGTATTAGTGTGTATATGTGGTGTGTGTTTGTACTTGTTCTTTAATCATGAGCTGATGACTCTCCATCATGAGCTCAAATTTGTCCCATTTGGCTCTCAGGGAGCTGATGGTGTCCAGACCTCCACCCGCCACGGAGCGCAACAGCCTGTTCTTCTCCTCCGCCTGCTGGAACTGAGGCAGTATCTGCACACAACATCAGCACAACATCAGTACAACACACACACACACAACATTAACACCACATATCAGCACAGCAGAATATCTTTACAAGCTGCCGGTTCTTGGCTAGAATAATGTCACTCAGACACAATCACACACACACACACACACACAAACACACACTCAGAGTTTTCGTGAAGAAGAACTTTCTCCATCCGACAGTGAATGTGGTGTTGATGGTGATGTACCTCAGGTTTCTGGGTCTGTAATTGGCTGTGTTTGGCATCAGCCTCTCCAATCTCATCGATGCTCTCGGGACGCAAGGACAACGTCTCCATTGCACCGCTCACGAATGAATCGATAACCTGAATGTGACCTGCACACACACACACAGAACACTAGTTTTATACAAGTTAACACACACACACTGTGCAAACACGACCAGCAGAGGTCAGTGTTGGACCATCTGCTCTCATAAACACCACGGGAAAGATCTGTGTTATAGTCTGTGCTTGTTGAGATCTGAATACTTCAACTATATATTATTTCAGTGAGTTTTAAGTTTTGCACCTAATATTTATATTTTATTTCACATTAGCTTTATATATAAAAAAAAATGCAGGCCTTTATTAACCCCCTGGAGTCGTATGGATTACTTTTATCATGAATGGATGAACTTTTATGGGCTTTAAAATCTCATCCTCCATTCACTGCCATTATAAAGCTGAAGAGTCAGGATATTATTTAATATAACTCTGACTGTATTCATCTGAAAGAAGAAAGTCATACACACCTAGGATGGCTTGAGGGAGAGTAAATCATGGGCTCATTCTCATTTTTGGGTGAACTGCCACTTTAAGACACCATGAGAACAGTGTGTGTTGAATATGTGAATGTCTGATCTCACCCTGGATGGATCTCCTCAGGGACGTCAGGAGAGCGTCAAACAACTTCTGGATGAGATCGTCCACGGCTACTCTGACAGGTTCACAGTTCACCGTGATGCAGTCAACCTTCTCTGTGCTACACACACACACACACACACACACACACACACACACACACAGTGTTAAATGCAGCACTACTTATCAAACACACACTGATGAGCCAAAACATTATGAGCAGTCTCAGGTGAAGCCAAGACCATCTCCTAACAAGGCCACATATTAAGGTCTGGGTAGATTAGATGGTGTGCAAACTAACAGTTCTCGTGATCAACATGTGACCTGGGTCCGAGTGTCTCTGAAACTCAAGGCTTGTGTGTCGCTCCGGTCAGCAGTGCTGAGGATTTACCAACAGTGTCCGAGGAGGAACACACACACACTGGTGACAGGTTTGATGCACGAGGGAATGAAGACCATCCCGTCTGATCCGAGCCAACAGAAGGTCTAGTGTGGCACGAGCCACACACAGTTTTAATGATGGTTATTATGGGAGGAATGTGTCACACTGTGTTAAGCGACCAATCAGATCGTCTATGATGACCCCTGTCCACCGTCGAGAGTGTCCACAACGGGCAGGAGAGCGTCAGAACTGAACCTTGAAGCAGCGTAAGACGGTCGTCTGGTCCGATGATTCCCGTTTGCTTTTACATCACGTAGATGGCCGTGTACGTGTGCGGCGTTTACCTGGGGAAGTGATGCATTATGGGACAACGACAGGCCGGTGGAGGGAGTGTGGTGCTCTGGTCAGTGTTCTGCTGGGAAACCCGGTCATTCATGTGGACGTCGATTTGACACGTGACACCTACTTAACATCCCAGCAAGCAATTTTGCGTTTAAAAGACGTTTAATAGATAGCGCCCGAACACAGCCCAGACGTCTAGGCTAAAACAAGAAGAAATTTGGGCTGTCAGTGAAAATTTAATAGATGCCCAATAATAGACTCGTCATCAATTAGACAAAGAAATGAAAAGAGTGAAGAAATGAATTCAAACAGCTTGTAATCACTGTTGACTTTGCTTACATGATGGAATATCACACATCTCGCAAGTTATTCTGGCAAAAACGACATGCAACCAAACTCAAGGTTATTTTGTCTAGAAGTGTGTTACTCATAGCCGGACTATACCGGGTCTATAGTTCACCTAGAGACGGATATCGCTTGCTGGGATTGTTGCAGAGCAGGTCCACCCTGTCATGACACTGGTGTTACTGGTGGAAGTGGATAATGAGCCCTGTCACTCTGCACACACTGATCAGGAATGGTTTGAGGAACATGATGAAGAGTTTAAGGTTTTGCTCTGGCCTCCAAACTCCCCAGATCTCAATCCATGTGTGAGATGTGCGGGATTAACAAGCTCGATCTAACACACAACCTACAGGACTTGAAGGATCTGCTGCTGACGTCTGGGTGCTGGAGACCACAGGACACCCTCATGATCACACACACACACACACACACACACACACACACAGGACAGATACCTGGGCAGCCGCTCGGCTTCTTTTCCTTTGGCTTTGAGAGCTTTGAAGTTTCTCTCCCAGTCCTGGACACTGTGAAGGTGTTTCTCCACCAGAACATCTACATCCACCTGCCCCAGAACCACCCAGTCCTGGACACAGACACACAGGGAAACACTTTTAAATAATCCGGACTCAGGAGGCCTGATGTTACAGATCACATCAGATTCTGAATTCAGATTCACCCACGACTGAGTTTCCTACACCAATTTTTCACTTATCTGGCAGAATATGAGTTGCAAACCCTCTCGTCTGTGATGAGCTACGTTAAAAATCTTAATCGGGTCGGTCGGGGAAATGCTAAATGTAAAAGGGAACAAGTGACTAGACTAACCATTTAAATATGTATAGTTCACACAGCTTACACAGCTCTAAAAAGTCCTTAATGTCAAAGGTCACGCATTCCAAACAAACTCTGGCGCAAATTCATGTGAAGCATTGAAGAAGAAACTAGTCAAAAGAGCAAAATTACCTGGAAGAAAAGAAAATACAACCCAGACTGTTAAATATGGACTCACAATAAAGATCAACTTTAATTATCCTGTGAATTACTGGCTCTGAAACAGTGCTATTTGATAATATACTATACTATTATAGTATTTATTCATATTTTGATTGTTTGATTATAATGTTCTTATGTCATTTTAATCAGTTTTTTATAAATATTTCTACTTAGCTTGAAATTATTTGACGTTTTAGTAAGTTTAGTACATCAACTTAAACTCTAATTTCGGTCAGTTGCAAAGTTGCTAGTTTTCATTTAAGTTTTTTTTTTGTATCTAATATTAATATTTTATGTAATTTCAGCTTTATTTCAATTAACAAAAAACATTTTTTTTAATAACTTTAGTTAACAAATAACAACACTGCTCCAAAGACACATTTAGAAACTTAAATATGCAGTTAGATCTGTTATTATTTTGCATATTGCTTGACCAGTTCATGGTGATGTTAAAGCATTTCATTGATTTTAAGGACATTTTGATATTTCGTGCAATAAATAATGTTGGTACTGCACTGGGTCCCGACGTAAAAACCAGTTTGAGGGTCAAAAGTTGAAGAAAGCTATTCATTCAGATACTAAACTCATATATTGTAGATTATGTGGCGATTGTGTGCTTATTTTGGAGTTCTCAAAATTTTGCTCGCAAACCTTCCCTTTTGTTATTAGCCACATAAAAAACTCCAATCGAGCAAAACTGAAATGAACCGCTCGAACCTTTATGCAAAAGCTTTTATTGGGTCGCTTTCTTAGGAAGTGATGAAATGAGCAAAACGCTGAGCTGTCATTTCAGATCTGCAATGAACACGCTTCTTAATTATGCATATACGCAAGTTAATGACACTATGATGAAGGATCACTGTCAGTGAACTACAGCTAATTAAAACAGCACCTGCTCAATGATCGGACATCTGCTGTTAGCAGACACACACACACACACATCTCACACAGAACGAGTGTATGAGGTTTCCCAGTCATGCTGCTAAAGAGGAAGCGCTCAGGCCGTTTCCCCTCTGTGTGGGCGGCAGGAATCAGAAGTGCGTTTGTGTGCGAGTGGGCTGGGATTCCCCGTGACAGTATTAAAGCATCACAAGAACCTTTGCCAGAGTGTTCTCTAGTCTAAACCACAATTGAAAGCAGACGGCATTTCAAGAATGGAAGTTTGTAAATGCAAAAACACAATAAATAGATGCTAACACTGATGCACTAAACTCGTGCACTGATCTAAGCTGCATTCTGGGCATCATGGGTGATGCACTGAACATATCTAGGTAGGCAGTTCACTCGGTTTTAAGCCACAGGTAATGCCTAATAAACAGGCGATCTGGTTGTAAGTGTGTGTGTGTGGGTGATCACGGTGTTTTCTAGAACATCACTTTAAAAGTGACCTCAGTTCATGACCTTTATGTGCCGAAATTCCCTTCGTGTTCTAATATTCTAATAAAAATGGAATCCACCATGCGTGAATTATTTGTCCAGAACTTATAACTATAATCGACGTTTCCCTCAACTAACAATTTTAAGAGAATTTTGCAGTGTATTCTGGGATTGCTCTATCTTTGGAGGATATACTGTACCGTTCTAAAGGGTCCATTAATTTAAAGAAGCGTCTTATACTCTGAATTTTGAATGTTCTGCATCATTACTCCAGTCTTCAGTGTCACATGATCCTTCAGAAATCAGTATAATATGATGATTTGATGCTCAAGAAACTTTTATGACGATTATCAGTGTTGAAAACAGTTCATATTTCTGTGGATTTTTCCAGGATTCTTTGAAGAATTGAAAGTTCAAAAGAAAAGCATTTATTTGAAATAAAATTGTTTGTAATCACTTTTGATCAGTTTAATGCATCCGTTTAATGATATGCAACCAGTTTAATGATATGATGTTGCCTTTGTTTATAGTCAAAATCAGCTAAAATCTCAAAAGGAAGCAACATTTTGCTGCGTGTAATTGGAACGGCCTTCTCATTAGTGCATCACTGACGTTACCCAGTGTGACGGCTCACCGGGGTTTGAAGTGCAGTGTGCGGTACCTTAAACTTGTCCAGCAGTTGTGTGAGTCGACTGAAGAGGAGTTCAGCTTTGCTGAAGATGGTCAAGAAGCCGCTGGCGTTGCGTTCGATCATGCAGGTGAATATGGGCTCCTCTCCCGTCTCGCTCACGCCCTTAAACTGGTTCGGGATGCAGATGAACCGTTTCATCTCACGGTAGTATTTTGCCCTGACCTCTTCGAACGCAGGACGGAACTGCAGCCGCCCCTGCCTGGAGACACACGAGTTTTTGTGAGTCAATAACTGAGTGTTTTTGAGTGAACTAGTCCTTTAAGACGCATCAAGAGGAAAGGGCTCTTACTTGAAGATGAGGTCGATGTTAATCTCCGGCAGGTTCTTGTTGAGGGCCTCCAGTCCCACCTGATACTGATGCTCGAGAGCTTTATACAGCTGATGGTTCCAGTGCTGACGCCAGGCCCTCATGTCTCCTGTACGAAACCCCTGAACACACACACACACACACACACACACACACACATCCAGGCATGTTTAAGGATGATGGTAGAAACACTGAGCCTACATAGACAGCATTTTAGGCACTATTATGCCACCTAACAAGGCATATATCAGGTTCAGTTTCAGTTAGGAAGCTGCTTTAGAAGGTAGAAGGGCAAATCTGGTTTTCTGATCGAAATCATGCCAAGGTTTGCCAAAAGCTGTGTGATTATATATCACTATGACTATAGCTTGATGGTTTGAATTTTGAAAAATTAAGCAATTAAGACAGTTGTACTGTAAAATAAAATTATTATACATAAATAATATGAATTTTAACATAAATAATATGATTGAACATAATTGAACATACGGAACATAAATAATATGATTTTTCTGAAATAACTGATTTTTATTTTTTTATTTTGTTTAAAATTTGATTTAATTGTCCACCTTTAGTAGTTGTAAAAAAGAAAAAAGGAATGTATGCATTTATTAAATTGCTGTACCCTTTGTAAATTCACACAAATATATATATATATATTTATTGATAACTGATATATGTGACCTGATCCAGCAAAATGAGTCACAGTGACCCAAATTTCACATTTGAGATTTTGGTATTAATGAAAGAGGAGATTAACCATAAGCTTTCAAATGACATCCTAGTCAAAGTCATACCTTGAATGGTTGTAAAGATATACACATTTTAATTATGGTCATCTGCCCTCTTTTTCCAATTGAAAACCTGAGAAAATCGCTTTAAAAGTTTTTTTGCCCGTTTTTTGTTGATATCTTTCAAAATCCATTGCATTTAAAGGGATAAACTATTTATTGTACAGCTTAATTTGACCAAAGACATTAATACATGCTATTAAACCAGGCTGAAGCTCAAATTATTTTAAAGTTTTTATTTTAATAAATAATTTAAAAGGCACTTTTACAAACATTTACTAAAATCAGAAAGATTGAACAGAGGTGCTACAGTTTTGCTTGAGAGAGGGTGTGTGTGTGTCTGTGTGTGTGTGTGTGTGTGTGTGTGTGTGTGTGTGTGTGTGTGTGTGTGTCTGTGTGTGTGTGTGTGTGTGTGTGTGTGTGTGTGTGTGTGTGTGTGTGTGTGTGTGTGTGTGTGTGTGTGTGTGTGTGTGTGTGTCTGTGTGTGTGTGTGTGTGTGTGTGTGTGTGTGTGTGTGTGTGTGTCTCTCTCTCTCTCTCTCTCTGTCTGTGTGTGTGTGTGTGTGTGTGTGTGTGTGTGTGTGTGTCTGTGTGTGTGTGTCTCTCTCTCTCTGTCTGTGTGTGTGTGTGTGTGTGTGTGTGTGTGTGTCTGTGTCTGTGTGTGTGAGAGAGAGAGAGAGAAAGTGAGAGAGGCAGAGAGACAAGGAAACAGAGAACAAATAATGTTAGCCTATGCAATCATATCTTTGTGTAGGCTAGTTGACAATAACAGTGTAACAAATTCATAACGGATATACCAACAGTAAAATATTGGGTTAAAATAAATCAAACACATTGTAATGGATTCTCCTTGCAGATAAATACACTCACAGAATAATTGCACTCACTCACATCCATACATGATAAATACCACAGGGCTGTCACTTTCGCTGTCATCAGAGGATGACACGTCTCCAGATTCAAAACAATCACTGACTAGCCTTATAGCCACTCTTGATGACCAGCAGCAGAGCTTAGGTTAGAAGCCTCCAGTGAGTTCAACGCTTTTGGCGACTTTGCTCTCTTTTGACAGCGACATTTCTCAAATTAATAATATTTAATCTTTCTGAGGAGATCTGCTAGCTTGTTTACACAGAGCGCCGCGAGTCTGACAGGAGGATGGCTGGACCAATCGCGTGCCGGTCAGTCGAAACGGGGCTTCCCATTGACAAATGATCAGCGTTTGTGTACATTTCTAAGCTTTTTGATTGGTTCTATACAACGTGTATCACCATATTTGGAGAGCAGAGACGTTTCAGGGGATACCCGGGAAATGCTCAGAGGTGACGAGAGGAGTTGAGAAAAGCAATATTCATTTCCAGCGAATTTAGTAAAACTTTGTAAACTTTAATAGTCATTTAAATACCTTTACTCAATTATCTGGACTACGAAACTTTAGGAGATTATTTTTGAATGTCTGTTGTTTGAAATTTAGCAACAAAAAAACAACAACTATTATTTCATTGTTTTCCACATAATCGGCCCATATCTTAAAATAGAACTTCCGACTCATTTCGCCAGAGCGGGTCACATATATTGATATATAATCACATAATTTTTGGCCAACTTGTGCAACCCTACAAACAAGCACAGACAAAACTGTTGCTTTTTAAATTTAAACATTTTAAAAGTATTATTATTATATAAAACATTATACAAAATCACTAATCACTAAAATAATAAATCAAGGATTTAAGAAAAAAATTATAATAATAATGTTTACTATAAAATGACAATAGCAATATATTTAAAGAAGCCCTTAAACTTCTCTTTTGTTGCCAACAGCCGGATTATAAGCACTTCTCATTACAACTTTGGGAAGATTGTTGTGTTCCCGAAAGCACAATAAGTGATGTAAACTCAGAGCAGACGCAGAGATGAGTTTGTGTGGAGCAGCGTTCACTGTGAAGTGACAGAAGACTCGTGATCACCTGAGACTCCAGCGTGGCAAATCCAGTCCTGAGATCCTGAAGACCATCTTTCCATTTCTGCTGCTGACGCAAGAGATCCACTCCCATCAGACACACCACCTATAAAACACACACACACACACACAGCTAAAGCTAGTCAGCCAGCTCTTCCATGTTCATGTGTGCCTTGATGCTCCAAACGTGCAGGTTAAAGGTGGAGGAAAAAGAGATCACCTTGTCAGTGAAGTCGGTGTGCCACTTCCTGAGTTTGCGGTTCTCCGTGGAGAGTCTCTCAGCGGCGCTCTGCAGTTTACTAATGTACAGCTCCAGCTCTTTAGGATTCTCCCACGTGATCTGGAGCTTTCCGCCTTCGCCCTGAGATTGAGACCGTGGGTTCTATTGTACAACAAATTATACTATGACACTCAAAACACTGCCTGTACTCATTTATCATGCAAAATACCGTTTGGGGTCAGTAAGAATTAGGGATGGGAATCGAAAATCTATTCCAATTCTGGAATCGGATACTTAAGGTCAGGACTCGGATACGTGATGTGTCACACATCCAAACCAGGCGCACAGAAAGCTGCCTCTCATACTGTATGTACGCAATACTGAATTGAGTCGTCTTCCGCATCTTTTGCCGCTTGAACGGACAAATACACACACACAAATGTCAAAAAATCCTCGTAAACTCAGTCTTAAATTAACGTAAACCGTTAAGAAAGAAAACGTGTGTAACAGTATATTGGATACGAGCGTTAGTCTTAAAGTGACAGCAGCCTAATAAACCTGCTTTAAACAAAGAACAAAAGACAAAGAGGAAATCCACTCGCTTATAACTTTTGTATCTATATTTGTAATATATATTTTAATTATAAAGTGCAGTTTTATTTCACATTTGATTACAGTTTCACACGGTTTATTTCAATCGTATCTTTGTTCAGTTGTATTTTTTGTGTGATTTCTAATTTGTTTATTTGTTCTTTTTTAATTACTGAGTGTTTTACTTGTCTATAATAATGCTTGAAATGTATCTTCGTTAGGCTAGTTGTTTTTGGTGTGGTATTTTTAAACCACAGGCAAAAGTTCCTTGAGTAAGTGTTCTTTAGCCTGATTGATTTAGACTAAAGCCTGTTTTATGCTTCTGCGTCGAACTGCCGCCGTAGCTACGTCGTAGGCTGTGTGTAGCGCGCGTACCCTACGGCGTACCCTGACGTGCACCTCTCCAAAAATGTAACAACGCGTCAATTCTACGCGGACACAAGCGCTGTGATTGGTCTGCCAGAACCCCTCCCTCGGGGTTTCACACGCTCCCTAGGTACGCGTCAACGCGGACAACAACACAGAAGTATAAATTAAAACCAACACGTTGCCTACGGCGTATAGGCTCCGGCGTAGGTCCGACGCAGAAGTATAATGAGGCCTTAAGACTTAGAATAAATGTGAATGATATCTATGTTTGTTTTTTGACCTCATTGGAATCGAAATTAGGAACTGATAAGCAGAATCGGTATCGGATTCATTAAAATTCAATCGATACCCAACCCTAGTAAGAATTGTGTTGTTGTTTTTGAAAGAAATTAATACTTTTATTCAGCAAGGATGCATTAAATTGATCAAAAGTTATCAAATCATCATATTATACTGATTTCTGAAGGATCATGTGACACTGAAGACTGGAGTAATGATGCTGAAAATTCAGCTTTGATCACAGGAATAAATTACACTTTACTATATATTCACATAGAAAACAGTTATTTTAAATTGTAATAATATTTCACAAAATTACTGTTTTTACTGTATTTTTGATCAAATAAACACAGCCTTGGTGAACAAAAGAGAAAATATATATATATATATATATTGTACAATACTATAAAATACAGTTTCATGGCTCTAGGAAATGTTCTCAGCGCAGAAGGATTACCTTGATGACCTGCTCAAAGGCCAGAGCACAGCCGAGCATCATGGGTCGTTGGGAAGGTATCATCTGCTGATCGATGGTGTTGTAGAAATGAGCCACCTGTTAAATACACAAATACACTTGTACTCGCAACACAAGTCTACATACGACACAATATTTGACCTAAGAATACAGTATGGGGGAAGCTAAACTACAAGCGAATTAAAACGTAAAGTTGTTAAACTACAGTCAAGCTACTAACAAAGAGTAGCTTGTTATAATTAAACTATGTAAGAGGTGAGTATCTTTTAACTGAATAACAATAAGATTATATAACTGACTTCAGAGCAGTATTTATCTGGAGCGAATTATCTTAAGTGTTGACTCAAATGAATCAGTGATTCATTTCAAATGAATCAACTGATTCAAATGAATCAGTGATTCATTTCAATGATATGAACGAACTGATTCACATAAATGAATCTAACTTCCTAATGCAACCTGAAACAGAGAACATTCTAGACTAGAATCTTGTCTAGGAATGTCACTCGTTGGGTTAGTAGTCATATTGGTACTTTCAGCATGTGTACAGTGTAAGAAAAACCTCCAGTCCGTGTGTATGTGTGTGTTCACACACCTGTTTGAGGATGATGGCCTGTCGGTAGAACTTCTCTGCGGTGTTTCCCGCCTGCTGGATCTTAGCAGGGATGGTGAAGCCCAGGGCGGAGAGCTGTCGAACCTCTCTGAGTAAACTCACCAGCCGGTCCGAGTACTGGATCTTCAGTTTCCCATCCATGTGATCCAACTCCATCACACGACTACTGGCCTGCAAACTAGACAAGTGAACTATGAGCTGAAGTTGGATGTTTTTTACAAATAGACTAAAAGGCCTTTTACTTACTTTTTTATCAATATTTTATTATAGGTTTCAAGCTGTGTCAGAAACATACATCACAGATTCAATTAACTATATATAAAACAGATGCCATGACATTAACCAGACCAAAATAAATTAATTATATAAAACAAGTACACATAATTAGGAAGTCAAGGTTTTTGTTTTTCTAACAATATATCTGCGGTTATTGACCAGCTTTGAATAGTTCTGTCCTTGGGCCTTTTACTTACTTAAAAAAGTTTAAACTAATCAAGGCATGTAGTAGATTGTGTACAACAGCAAAGTTTTGATCATGTTGATCATTTAAAGGCCGTAGAATTTAGCATATCAAACATGATGAGCAATATGAGCAAGAGCAATGGAAGGCTATGAAATGCCCTTTAAAGTATGTCTACATGTTTGGTGTGTGTGTGTGTGTGTGTTAACCTGATTCCAGATTTGGGATCGGAGAGTCCTGACAGCAGGTCTCTGGTCCAGTCTTCAAACTGCTCCTGCTCGTATGATCTCAGCTGGTCCTGCAGCTCATCAGAGAAACGGACCAGCGACCGAAACCCAGACAGATCCGAGAGCAAAGCGTCTGCCATCTTCAGAGAGTCCTCCACCTACACACACACAGAGATTTACAACTCAAGTCCTTCACCACTTTTAATGTTCTTTTTCAATGTCTTTAAAGGTGAAGTATGTTGTTTCAGCAACACTAGTGGTTCCTATCGGAATTACAGGTACGGGTGCTTGTAAAAGTAGACTACTTTCAGTGAAAGGTCCAACATGTGTGTGCTATGTGTTATAAGTAAGCAGAAACACTCTGTGTAGTGTGAACGCAAGCGTCTCGCTTTTAAAAAACCCATCCAGCGAATCAGCATTGGGCGCATTTTCTGACATGACAGACCACAACTGTTTGAGGCTGAGTTAACATTATAAACTGGTACATGTGTGTGTCTGAACAGGTGCATGATGATGTTTAGTCTGTGAAGGTCTAAATGCAATGATTTTTGACCAAAATTGAATGTCTCTTCGCATGTAATGTGTCAGTCATGGTCCCACGCCCTCTGGCTCCGCCTCCTACAGTAGCCACGCCCCACACTCTCACTATTGGTTGAGCTGGAAAGTGATTGACAGATCTGAACGGACAGCCCTTAATGATTTAATGGTGCCTTAGAGGCTCAATGTTTACACTTTTGGGGGAGATAAACCCATGAATCACACACTAATAGTAGTCAATGAACAGTACACTGAGTTAAGAGAATGGATTTTAACAATCTTACATACTTCACCTTTAATCGATGACACTACAGGTGAATATGGTAAAAAAGAAATAACTAATAGATATCACCATGCTTGCATCAGCTGCTTAAACACAGTACATTAAGACCTTTTTTCCTGAAATGTTGTTTAAATATGCAAATTAGGCATTTTCTAATTAAATATGCACTAAATTGCATAAATTGTCCAGCACAGGAATCTGAACATTAGATAAAATCAGGTTCAAAATTCATTTTGTTGACATATTAAAGGCTTTTATGGAGGGGATTTTTTGGACTTACATTTTACATATAAATCCGGAAAATGATATATGAACAAACCATCAGAATATACACTAGATAGGAATAAAACAGTAAAAACAAGGGTTCTGCCAGTAGTGTCTTAAATGGCTCATTGAAATGTTGTCCATTAATTAATATAAGCTCATACGCACCTTAAGCAGCAGCTGTCTGACCCACACAATATTGTTGACGACCTCGGGAAGGTTTCTTCCTGCTAGAGGACCGGTTTTCTCTCCTGGCGCGCCGTGACAGCGGCTCTCAAAATCCGCCCGCAGTCCTGCACAACAACACAACTGGCATCAAAAACTCTTCAAAGACCTCTCTGGTGTCTTTCTCTCTTCATAGTATGGCAATCTAGATGGCCTCAGTATTAGTGAGCTTCATAACGTAGTAGACGGTCCTGATGTAGGCATGCTGACTTTTAAAATGCCAAATTTCAGCCAAAATTATTGTTTCAAATCAGTCATGTGTGTGGTTTCGTTTGAGTTAGGATGTAGCTGGCTATGAAGTCAGTACTCAGTGAGCCTGTGTCGTATTGCTCAGTGTGTGTGATCTGACCCTTGTTGTAGTCCAGCAGTCGTGTGAGGAGCGTTTCTCTCTCCGGCTGCAGTTCTTTGCTGATCGTGGGTCGTTTGATCAGATCTCTGTGTTTCTGAAACGCCTGCAGCAGCTGAAATGACGTTAAGAAAAAGAAGTGTTTGTCTGTGAATTTAGTATAAGTCTGGGGTCAAACATCAAGCACACAGACAGTCTGGAAGTTTACAAGGTAAACAATTTGAGCTTTGTTTAAGAAACGTATATGAGATATTTAACTATGCTTTCTGAGGTCTGTCAAATAATCAGTCGTTTATTTTTGAAGGCGGAAAATTCCGCCTTAAAGGTCCTGTTCTTCGTGATCCCATTTTTCAAACTTTAGTTAGTGTGTAATGTTGCTGTTAGAGCAAAAATAATACCTGTAAAATTATAAAGCTCAAAGTTCAATGCCAAGCCAGATATTTTATTTAACAGAAGTCCCCTTTCAAAGCATACAGCGAACGGCCGGTTTGGACTACATCAATCTACTTCCTGCTTTAATGATGTCACTAGAACAGTTTTTTGACTAAGCTCCACCCACAGGAATACACAAAAAAGGGGGCGTGGTCTTGTTGTGCTCCCACAGAGAAGAGGAAGAGTTGCGTTTGTAGAGTGTGTTTGTCACCATGTCGTCGAGACGCTGTTATTTTCATATCAGGGTATCTGCACAATTTTTAAAGTCAAATTTAAGGCTTTTTAAGACCTTTTTAAGACCTGAAGAAATCAAAATTAATACCGTACATTAGGGGTGCGCAATATTGACAAAAATATGTCTAGATATTTTCAAAGTTTTGTTGATAATAATTAGATGATATTTTACTGATTGTGTTTTTGTACTGGTACCCTGGCTGGTTTAGGCCTGTTGTTGACAGAAGACCCATGAAGATATTCATATTTTGTAAATCAAAACTGGCATTACTATATTTACACTTCATATACAATTGCATAAATAAAGCTATTCAATATTTAAATATGAAATATTTATAATTTTAACGTTTTAATTAAATTATACTTTAAATATGAAACTGAAACCACCAGTAGGTGGCGGCACGTCACTGTCTTAAGCGAGTTGTTGGAGTCATTTATTCAACCGATTTGATCAAACGGCTGATTCATTCAGAAAAACAAGTGATTGTTCATTGAATCGTTAAAATGATTCGTTCAAACCGCGGATTTCATAAAAAAAAAATAAAAAAAAAAATAGCATCGCTGTCTGTTGGACCACGGCTTCATCATGAAATTCTCGTCGGTGATATAAAGTGAAAATTTACAATATTGTGTAACTCACAATGTTAACTTTGTTAATTTAACTGTTGTATAAAATAAATAGCACATTTGCAATTGTGCACAGGAAAACGGCACTCTTGCTCATGTGATATTCTAATATGACAACATAATATGATATAAATATAAGACAAAAACTCATTTGGGCACATCTATAACTGACACATCACGCAGTGAAAGCAAGCATGAGAGACAAACGCGATGTCAGCTCGCACTCGCAGTGCCTCGTACATAGTTAAAACAATGATTACAATATCATCATAGTTCATAGACAATATCGCACACTCCTAAGCACATAAAGAATGAACTTACAAATTAACTGACATTTACTCGTTTTCTTCTCTCCTCTCGCGTGCAGGAGACAGATGTAGGCTACTGCCGTAAGTGACGCGAATTGTCACGTGAACAAGCAAATCCACAAATATAGAATTAAAAAAATAATACGTAGGCCTACGCTAATTGGATAGTTTTAATTTCAAAAGCATTTAGATAAGTCTAATTCAAAGTGTCATCTAAAATTTAAGACCTTTCATAAGTAAAAATAAGAATTTTTTTTTTTAAATATATATTTTTAAGACTTTTTATGGCCTTAAATTTAAAAAATCTAATTTAAGACCTTTTAAGGATCCGCGGGGACCCTGCATATAATAACACTGAGCGCATGCATCTCCACGTTATGGTAAGAGGCGTGACCTTTCCGGGCAACGTGCACTAAGCTGCTGTCGAATCACAACACAGGAACCGCTGGCACAATCAGAACTCGTTACGTATTTCTGAAGGAGGGACTTCATAGAACAAGGAAGTCATCAGCCCGTTTTTAGGACAGTGAAAACAGCGGTATACAGATAAGTCAATTGTGTGAAAAATAGCAAACACGCGAAACATGAACACATGTTATATTGCACACTGTAAACACAATCAAAGCTTCAAAAACACAGGAAAAACGGGAACTTTAAAGTTTCTCTAATACACTACGGGGTTTGTTTTTGAAAGAAGTCTCTTCTGCTCACCAAGGCTGCATTTATTTGATCAAAAATATGGTTAAAAACTGTGAAATATTATTATAATTTAGAATAACTGTTTTCTATGTGAATATATAGTAAAGTGTAATTTATTCCTGTGATCAAAGCTGAATTTTCAGCATCATTACTCCAGTCTTCAGTGTCACATGATCCTTCAGAAATCAGTCTAATATGATGATTTGATGCTCAAGAAACATTTATGATTATTATCAGTGTTGAAAACAGTTGTGCTGCTTCATATTTCTGTGGAAACCATAAAACATTGATGAATAGAAAGTTCAAAAGAACAGCATTTATTTGAAATAGAATCTTTTGTAACATTATAAATGTCTTTACTGCCACTTTTGATCAATTTAATGCATCCTTGATAGATAAAGGTGTTAATTAATTTAGTTAAAAACCCAAACTTTTGAACAGTAGCGTATGCCCGTGTTTATTTTGTCTATTTATCTTGTATTATCTATTCACTCGCCCTCAATCAGACAGTCTCTCTCTGTCTAAGTTCTTGGTGGTTCTTGGCAAGCGTAACGAAATGACTCAAACAAAAAGCTAAACGTCTGGATACACAGGACTAGTGTGAGTGTGTGTACCTGCTGCGGACTGTCCTGTGCATCTATTATAAAGGTCTTGAGCTTTCCAGCTGCTTCCTGTTCAGCTGGAGAGATGAGTCGATCGAACTGAGACACCGCGGCTCTCCATAAGGGCTAAACACACACACACACACACACATAAATATACAGCTGAGTGATATATCAAATATTCATCATGTGTCTGCAATGGAAGTACAATAGTGAATATCTCGTGCATGTGTGTACCTCAGTGTAAGGGTTGTAGTGTATCGGGTTGAGTCCTGTGAAAGGCTGATACACACGTGCGGCTGAAACCTGCTGTTTCCCTCCGGATAACAAACGCTGCAGTTTCTCACACACAGATCGCACCTGCACCACCTAAAACACACACACACATCATAAGATAATGCACCGGCTTATACCGCAAGGTTTGATAGGTGTGCGGTCCGACCTCCTCCAATCGCTGGGCGAGGCTCTCCAGCCCCTGTGGCCGGTGTTTCTCTCCACTCCACGGATGAGGAGAGTAGCGTTTCCACACCTGACCAGTCAGGCGTTCACAGGCCGCCACCCACTGCTCACAGACAGACACGCCCCCTTTAAGCCCCTCCCTGACTGTGAAATAAGGATCCTCCCACAAGCGCAGCGCATTCAACTTCCTCTGTACAAACCTGCCGAGAGCTCCGCCTGTAAACACACACGCATCAGGAACGTTATTAGTACTCTCTCAAATATATTATTAAAGGGTTCGTTCACCCAAAAATGATGATTTACTCACCCTCAAGCCATCCTAGGTGTGTATGACTTTCTCCTTTCAGACGAACACAATCAGAGTTATATTTTAAAAACACCCTGACGCTTCCAAGCTTTATAATGGCAGTGGATTGCAACCATCAGTTTGAAGCTCAAAAAAGTGCATCTATCCATCATAAACAAACTCCATACACAGTCTACTTACTCCTAAAGCGCAACTTGCGCAACTTATGATGTCAGAATTAGCATAGTGCGGCATGCGTAGTATAAATATCAGGAATGCGTCGAATTAATCGCATAAGTTGCGCTTTTGACTTACGTGGAATCCGTATGTTTGTTTGGCCGGAAAGCTAGTTATTTTACTTTATAAAGTTATAAATATGAATATTTTTCGTACACAAACTCATGGCTTTGCTTCAGAAGGCCTTTATTAACCCTGGAGCCGCGTGGAGTTCGTTTATGATGGATGGACTCACTTTTTTGAGCTTTAAAGGTGCATTGCGCAAGTCTCTGAGTTTTTGCAGAACTATGCCCCCTTCTGGCGACACGCGAAACTGCAACCAGAGTTGTGCACGCGGTTACGTGGAGTTTGCGTTGGGGTTTGGGATGAACTAGAAGCCGGTCTCTTTGAATCCATCTTCTACTTTTGCAAAAGTCGCTTGAGTTGTCTTCGCTGATGCGGATAATGGCGGCGAATACACAAACCTGCCAGACATAGCCAGGTGAGCGTGAACGCGCATGACGTCACGCCCAGTCGATTCCGACCCGAATCCCTCTTATTTATTTTACTGTACAGGATTATAGAGGCAATCGCAGTGATTATAGAAGGGCTCATTCAGCCCATCAGGCAATTATTTAAGCATGTATGGGTTAGAAAAACGGGTATTTTTAACATGAAATGTTGCGCAATGCACCTTTAATCTGTTGGTTGCAATCCACTGCCATTATAAAGCTTGGAAGCGTCAGGGTGTTTTTAAAATATAACTCTGATTGTGTTCGTCTGAAAGAAGAAAGTCATATACACCGAGGATGGCTTGAGGGTGAGTCAATCATGGGCTAATTTTCATTTAAAAGTGAACTACTCCTTTAAGCATTGATTATTATTTAGCAACACTTGATGTGCACCTATGACATCCATGAGTCTGATCATGCGTGTCTCGGGATAGGCGGCGTGCTCATTCTGTTTCCACACGTCATCTACTGTCTCACGTGTGCTCTCAATCAGGTCCTGTACCTCCACCAGACTGAAACTATCCAGATTACTGTAGTCCTGAAACAAACACATGATTCAAGGTCCGTGGAGGGTTACTTGCTCTCGGTTTTCAAGCATGAAATTAAAATGTATCATTATAAAACAGATCTGATTTAAAGTTGATGTAAACGGCCAGTTCACGGACACTGTGTTATTGGTAACTAAAACTATTAAAGCATTTTCGTTCATAGAAATTAAATAAAGTATGATGAAAAAATTTTACTTATAAAACGAGGCAAATAACTGAAATAAAATAAGTTTAAGTTAATAATAATAATAATAGACGTCCACATTGATCGTGCCAGTATTGTTATTTGTTAACTAAAACAACTAAACTATTAAAATTGTTATTGGTAATGAAAACAAAGCTGAAATCATATAAAATATAAAAATTAGATGAAACATTTTTGAAATGTTGACTTGGTAACTAACTTAAATAAAAATAGTTAAATAATAATAAAGCTAAATAGTATAAATAAAACAATATTTTAAAACAATGATAAAAATGACAAAAGCACAAAATTCTAAAACTTCAACTAAAATTAAAAGGAAAACTGACCGTATAAAAATAAAAGCCAATTCAAAATATGAACAAATGCCATAATAGTATATAAATAATATTACAAAAACACTGGGTCACACACAGACTATGTGTACAGCTAGGCCTGTCACGATAACTAATGTTCGTTGGGTGATATATTGTCCCAGAAAGATTTGCGATAAACTATATTATTGTCATTTTAAGATCGTTTTATACCACTGAATATATAATCATAATATAACAGCATAATAATGCAAGTAGGCCTACACACTTTCAAATGACAACAAACTTTTCATTCTTAAGAATATTTAGATACTGGAATTGAAGTGTCAAAATAAATAACATATAAATAGCTAATATTAAATACACCTTTGTTAACAAAAAGTGACAAGAAGAAAAAACAAACACACTTGCAAATGCACAAAAAGCAGTTATATGGAGATGGTCATTCTACAGACGTGTCACTGTCCTTCTTCTCTCAGTAAAGTAAGGGTGCACACTGTTGCTGAAAAACACAACCCCTATTTAGCAGTCAGATGTCCATATGAGCAAAGGCAGAGATACCTCAACAGGAAACATCTGCTGCTAAATCTATCTTTCTAGAGGTGTGTTACTTGTGTGCCCCGTGTTTATAAAGCCATGTCATGCTGTGAAAGACACACGCAATGGTCAAACGCGTCCGTCTAGCGCACGTTTACAAAAAACACAATGGAAAAACAGCACAGCGGAACGCATTGTGAAAGTGAAAATGAACCTGTGACTGTGAAACGGCCTTAATGCTAGCTGTGAGCGTGCACCATTTATACATTTACATTTATGCATTTGGCAGACGCTTTTACCCAATTACATTGCATTTCAAGGTACACATTTACATTCTTATCGCAGGGTTTCTGCAGGTGTCTTCAAATTAAATGTAATGCTTTTTAATGCCTTTTTTACATTTTTAATGCCATGACTAACCACGGATGTTATAGTGCTGTCAATCAATTAAAAAATTAACTCGATTAATCACACATTTTTTCTGTGATTAATCGCAATTAAAAACACTTACATTTTTATAGGTTTATATTAGTTTACATATTTTATAATGTAATAATTTCACAGTTAATCTACAAATGAATGTAGAGACAACATAAAGACAGCATATTTTAAATACTTGCCTAATGGCAAAATGGGACAAAATGCCCACATCACCTCCGCATGACAGCAATTTAGCTCCGGCCGCAAGCAATTACCAAACTGGTTCCACGTGTTTATCACACTAACGTACATATTTTGCGACAGCGAATAAAAATTATTAATTATGAAGGCTATATTCAAATAAATTGATAATATAACATTTTCTTCAAAACTATCTACATTTCTAATGCCTGTAGGATTCAAATTGTATGCTTTTTAATGCCATTTAAGGTCTTAATTTTCACAAAATCCATTTAATGGCTTTTAATGCCCCGCGGAAACAGCTCTTGCTTGCATCAGTTCTTGCTTTCCCTGGGAATCGAACCCATGATCTTGGCGTTGCAAGCGCCAACGTTTGAGCAACAGGAAAGTTGCACCGGAACAGTGGATTACGGCTTTGAAACCGAGTGCATTTGGACTTCTTATTCTAATAGAACGCCTCGTTTTCTCCTGTGGTTGTCCACTCCGCTTATGAAGGACCTGTGCTCTGCTTTCGCCTCAAACACGGAGAGCAGATAAGATGACGGAGAGCACTGCGATACAGGGCTCAAGACTAACGGCGTCCTATCGTCCTGGGGACGACAGAAAATGTGTTTAGGACGAACAGAAATATTCTCCAGGACGCCTACAGGACGAAAGACATTTTTGTATGTGTGTTCATTTATTACTATTAGGGTAATCTTACTTAGAAAACTAAATACTAACTGACCAAGCGCTGACTACAACGGAGCGCGTCTTCTCATGCTGTTTGTTACTATAGTTACTATCACTGGCCGGCTAACTTACTCACCCGGAGACTTGTTTCGCGGTACATCTATTACATGGCTTATTTTCACAGACAAAAACGAGACGATAACTAAATAAAAACTAGTTTTGAATGACAAAAACCATGACGAAAATCTATTGACATTTTCGTCAACGAATAAAAACTAGACAAAAATGTTAGGATAGTGACGATTTGGGAAGCGATCCAGTCAGAACTGATGTCCTGCGTTTGTGGTAGATGCGCACATTTGTACTGTAACGTGCTGATCTACCCAGCGGCACACGAGTTGACATGCGCTGCATGTCTCATAAAACGTTAAAAAATGTAAACGTCTGGGAGAATGAGTAGAGCAGACAGATATAGATCTGAATAAGAGTGACGACGCAAAAAAAGAGCTCTATTCGGTACGGTTTTCTGTGCGCACACACCCGACCCGAAGCGTGCAGCCATGCACATAGACACCTATACAGCGCGCGAGTACTGAATTGAGTACTCTGTTTCGTGTCTGAATGGACAAATGCACACAACATTATGTCGAAATGTCAGTTTTGGAGAGTATTCACGTAAACTATGTTGGTTATGTCTTAAACAGTTTTGAGTGTATCGGATGTGCATCAGTGCAATTGGATCCGCATGTCATTGGACATGATCCGATGTGTGACTAACAGCTAACAACTATAGATGATAAAAACAAAGTACAGAAACAACATGTTTATTTTGGGACGGTTGACATTCACTTTAGGACGTTTCAAATTGTTTTTCAGGACAGTTCCAGGACGGAGGTGAAAAAAGTTAGTCTGGAGCCCTGCTGCGATAGCCAAAATGTTGGGGACATTTATTTTTATTTACACATAATGGGCAATGCATGATGATCGAGGTCACGTCCATATATCGTGGGATAAGTCGATGTATTGATTATCGCGACAGGCCTGTGCACATGAGCATCAAAACTCTTAATGTGTGTGTGTGTGTGTGTACCTTCTCAATGGTGGTGAAGAGCTCAGTGAAGTGTGCCGCTCGCTCTCTCTCGCTGCTCTGCTGTGCAGAGCGACTGACATCGGCCCAGAAGCAGAACTCATCCAGAGGGGTCGTGATACCTGCACACATCAGCATGGGGACTTTACTCGCACGCAGGGCTTGACTTTCACGTGTTTGCTCATCAGCCACTGTGACTAGTGGTTTTCTAAAGTTACCAGCCACTCAGCATTTCCACTGGCCACCATTTTGACATCGATACCATGGGGAAAAACTGCAAAATAGATCATTTTTATATTATCTCATAATTTGGCGGCCGGTATATTAGGCTGCTGTCACTTTAAGAGCTGACGCACGGATCCGTTACACTGTTTTATAGCCAATATAGTGTCTTTCTGTGCTGCACTTTGGGTGTGAGCAGAAAATCTGCAGGAATGAGTAAAATTATTCTCAATATGCATAATTCCACACCGAAATTCAAGCCCTGTAACACAAACAATATCCATCCGCAGAAAATGAATCGAGTGAGTGAGGAGAGGCGGGTTTGTGTGTCACTCGCTGTCAGAGACATGAGAGAGAGAGAGAGAACATGCAGCTGGTATCGTGTATCTGTCCTGCGGAAGAGCTTCAGATATTTCAGTATCGATATGTATCATTACACTACATTACACTTAGTTTATTATTTCAGATGACTTCTTTAAAAGACTACAATTGAAAAATATATATTATATAAAATTAAACCCACCAAACTGGCTAGTAGGAGTGACTGCGTTACACGCCACTGATGAAATACACACACATTTGGCGGCTAGCAGGTGTTAGTGCCAAAGCCCTGATCGCATGGAATTTAAATGTATAAAAACTCAAGATGGGAGAACTCACTTGACACATCTGACTCTGAAAGACTCCGTTTCCCAGAATCCTTTGGTGTTGAGTGTCTAAGCACAGAGCCCAGCCCGACCTCGAGATCTGTGAGCAGAGACTGAAGCTTTGAGTCGAACGACTGACTCCATTTATCGTCCTGAAGAGAGCAGAAAACACACACAAAACACATTACAAAAGCCAGCCGTGTAACATGTCCCATGAGTCTAGTAGTAGGAGTAGTGTTTATTTGTCCCCATAGTGTAAGTAGTTTGCAGCGAGCTCACGCAGACATTTAAAGAATCACTGTTGGCATATACAAACAATAAATTAAAACAAATAGATCTAATTTAAGATAACCACTGACCAGACCAGCTGACCATCAATCCACACTAGAAGAATCATTTAAAAATCGGATTGCTTGGGGGATAAAAGATAGTTTGGACGTGTTTTCACGCATCGGGGAACACAGTACCGTCGGCCAGATGGCAGTAATTCAAAAGCATAAGATAAAGGATTCCTCGTATCATTCACAATGATATTAGCATTATTCTGCACTGTCTCTTTATATATACTCTCTATGCTTGTTAACTTAATTCCCAACAGTTAGCTTGTTCGTAGTCGTTGTGACTTTTCGTAGTGATTTCTGAAGCATTACCATGCCAGCAACTCAAACACAACGTCATAACGCTTTCAATAAAAGCCCCATAAAACATCACAGGCACTCTGCTATGGACATTAAAAGACAGTCATTTCTTTAAATCCAGATCGTCTGACCTGCAGCAGGACGGGGCCGTAGACCTGTCGCAGGGCCTGGTACAGAGTGCTGATGGGAGACTCCAGCATGGAGGACACCAGGACCGATCGGTGCAGGTTTTCCTCTGACACCACACACGGATGAGGTTTGAAGAACACGAGAACCCTGCCGTCACCCTCCATGCTCTCCAGCTGCACACACACACAACATCAACACACAGTTGCAGAAACAGAGCCTTTATGTTGAGACAGTGTCTGAAGATCTAGGATGACCCACTAACAGTTAGTCAGGGGGCAACCCGTCTTACTTTTCAGTATCGGATTAGGCCAATCTATGTTTAAATGTAACTGAAGTTTAAACGCTGAACCAGGGATGGAAATTAGCACCCGCCACCAGCCAAATGCGGGTGATTTTGTGTAAACTCGCTTCACCTACCGGCCACCGTGGCGGGTAAATAAAAATATACTGTTTCACACAGACGGCGGACACTTTTAGAGGACATAAGTGTACGCTGAAATAATGTCTTTCACCTCAGAAAAACGGACTTTCTTGTCCTGTCACGTCAGCCGTTATCCTGTTCTCGTAGCGAACACTCTTCAATTGCACGCGCAAATGTGGCGGCGCGCACTGTGTATCGCCTCACTGTATAGACCTTATGTAGCTCCGCCCCTTTTCAGCGCTGCGCTCATTGTCTTTTGACTTCCGGTCTGTATTTTCACAGCGTTTTGCGTGTTTATTAATGAACGGCTCGTTTTAAAATCTTCCCGGTCGATTTACATTTGTTAAGTCATCTGCTTTAAACATTACAGTCCTCATGATAACTTTCGTTAACTTTACATTAAGTAAATCCACTTAAAAAGCTAATTACTCCTGGACAGAAATGCCATATAAATATACAGAGCGACCGCAAAACGGAAGTTAAAAGACAATTTTCCAAAGATGGCGGCGCCCTTGTTTCTCTGGTGCATAAGGTCTATATAAAGTGCAAAATAAACTACGAGCATGCAACGCCGTTACGTTGTAAATTACACAAAATAAAAGTAATGCAGGGATGATTTTCATACTATTCACCAGGAGCAGTTTCCATGGTTCATTAACAGTTATTGTTAATATTGTGTATTCACCATGGCAACTGTCGTTTCCATATTAACCCCAAAATGCCACTTTATTTTTCTTTGTGTTATTTTTTATATTTTTAAATGACTCTAGTGGCTCATACCAACATTGTATTAACAAAAACTAGTTTGGGACTGCTATTTAATAGCTTTAGCATAGGCCTAATGTTTATTTATTAGTACTAGTCTTTACTATTAGTCATATTCTTACAATTTATGTTAAGTAAAGGGGGACAGTACTTGTGTGTGTGGAAATAGCCGGTTTCAATAAAACTACTTGTGACATGTCATATTTGGCTTTGACTTTGACTGAACATTTGCTCTCACTTTGCGGAAAAAATATTGGGATATATATCGTATATCGATATTCAGCCTAAATAATCGGGATATGACTTTTGGTCCATATCGCCCAGCCCTAGTTTCATTGTTGGGACTAAAAACCTAAAACTGGAAGCCATAAAAGACCACGAATCATTCAAATGCCACATCCAGGTAAAAAAGAGAAATATATATAAGAGAGAAAGAAAAAATGTCAGTATTTCATTGAGACTTGAGATTAAATAAACTGCTTAAGTATTGTAGATCTTGTAGTATTAATTTTCACATGCAGTTACACATTGTCGGTTAAAAACAAGAAAGTGGCTGGTAAAAACATTGAGTGGCTGGTAGATTTTGAAATCCACCAGCCACAGTGGCCGGTGGACAAAAAAGTTCATTTCCATCCCTGCGCTGAACGTAACTAAATTAAAAAAAGTAATGAACCCGCTTAAAGAAAAGAAATGTATATCTAACTTGTATGACTAGTCTTAGCGGTTTATGCAAAGCTTTTGCTTTTCTGAGAATGTTTGGGAGCTGAATGTAGAGCTGGGTGATGTGCAGAACATCTGTGATTTATTGAATGTTATTTGAATATTGCGATATAAAATTATGCTAATTGTCGTAAATATGAATGCATGTTTAAATCGGCCATTAAGTTTCCTGAAGATTATATGGATCGGTAGCAATCATCACTACATGAACATGAATCACTGAATTAGTGTTTTGAACTGATTCATTGACATGAACAGGAAGTTTGATTTTATACTATTCTGCTTGTTTTCCATGTTCCTCTTTCTTTAGTGTGTAATGTTGCTGTTTGAGTTCTTCTCTATATCAGTGTCAGTGTTTCTGAAACGCCTCCATTGTAGTCTTGAGTTTCTTCCGGGAACGAACACGTCACAATATTCCTCATTATAATAATTCATACACAGAATAAAGGGGCGGGGCCTGCTTGAGTTAGTTAGTAGTGTGTTAAACTGGCGGTTATGGTAAGAGCGGGACATTTCCCAAACACACTCGAAGCGCTCGACCAATCACAACACACTGCTCCAGCCGACCAATCAGAGCACAGTGTGCTTTTCAGAGGGAGGGGCTTCATAGAGACAGGAAGTAAACAGAGCGTTACTGACAGACTGGGAAGAGAGGAGCTGCAATAATGGAGAATATGAGGAAAATAATCAACATTCAAGCAGGAAAACATGTTCTAGTGAGCACAAACAACATCAGGACTATATAAAAGGGCATAATAGGTCCTCTTTAAATAACAAAAAAATCTTTCAAACTGTCCATGTCATTGAATCAGTTCAAAACACTTTCACATTCATTTAAAAAACGTATTAAAAAGATCACGTAGTAAACTGTGTAAGACAATGTATTGATATATTGGGGCATATATACTGTAATTAAACGCTTGAATATTGTTCTTCCTTGTGTTCATCAAGTGAAAAATCTTAATTATGCCTTAAAAAGGCTTTTGTCTACAGTGACTAAACAAATATTGCTCAGATCAACCTTGTTTGAGAAGTGCAGCTCATCTGCGTGTCTGCTGACGGCGAGCAGAAACTCATTCCCATCATCTAGGAAGTTATCGAGAGGACCGCGGGACAGAGATGCTGGCGTGTCCAGACTGAAGTGGTTCCCCACTGTGGTCAGGATGAAGAGTTTACGGGGGTCGTCTGTCCCAGGAGGCATCTTTCGCCTGTTTAAACAACATCACATGGATTAGCAGCAGAAAAACAAGAGATACAAAACTGTAATTGAAGAAATCATACAGTCAGCCTTCATATTTCCTCCCAATTCAAATTAAACTCGAGGTTCGGGGACCAAATCTGTTCTGTGGGGTCCTAGAGCCTCGGATTGGATCGATTCCTTTCCTAGAGCTCTTCCTGCCCGATTTTAGGGAAAAATAATCTGATCTATTGGAGACGTCCATTACTTGGCACACCGAAAGAACACCACAGACACAGTATAATACACTGGTATTTGTCAGATGAGAAGTTTATCCATGTATCATCTTTATATCTCTTTGAATTCCTTTTATAACTGTTTACATTTTAAGTACTTTTATTTTGTGTTTATTTTAAATCCTTTCTGTGTAAAGCACTTTGAATTACCATAGTGTATGAAAATAAATAAATAAACTTGCCTTGCCTAAAATCTATGTAATAAATCAGTGCTGTTTATGACAGCATAAAAAGAAGATCGAATAATGCATTTATGACCCTCAATATTAATTTCTGTGATACTCGAGTATACTATTTTAAGACGACTAAGATTTAATTTTATTTACAATTTAGCACGAAATATCACAATGCAAAAGCATAATTGCTCTTAGAAATAAGCATCAACATTTAATGTAAACTTCTGCAGCCACATGGCGTATTTATGCATTTTGAGTCATGTTTTCATGGGTTTAACAAACTGACAGATAAAACACGTGACATCTTGAACGTTTACTGAGATTAATTCAGTTTAACACTGTTATCACACAAGCAAATGCGCACGTATTACTTGTATAACGCACAAATACACAAATATAAAGCTTTAAGTATATCATTAGGACAACAAAATAAAGGGAAAAGAGCGTCTTACGGTTTACTGAAGTCAAACTCTGACAGTTTTGGCCAGTTCTGCTCAAGGATTAGCACGCTAGGCTAGGCTAGCCTCTGTCTCTCACATGAAGTGAATTTACTCCTGTAAAATAAAATAACGAGCTTCAGTTACACGGAAGGCAGAAGGTTGTGAAGGACACGCTTTGTGTTCGCCTTTAAACGCATTGTCGACAGCAGATCATGTCATTTGTCGGGTGGATGTGCAGGAACAGCGTGAATGTTATGGCGCATTAGCGGTGAAGCTGGCGCGGTCTCCATGGCCACTGCGGACATATCGTTACGTACCGAGTGTCGTGAATGCCAAGCGCGTACGTGTGTTAATGTATTATGTGTTAAAGCGTTAACTAGATTCAATGTTAGGATTTAGGAGTAAAAAAAAACGTTATTGCTTTTTTCTTTATTGCTTTATTAACATTTACAGTCAATCTGACAAAGTACTTAGTACTTAAATCTATCTATCTATCTATCTATCTATCTATCTATCTATCTATCTGTCTGTCTGTCTGTCTGTCTGTCTGTCTATCTATCTCTATCTATCTATCTATCTATCTATCTATCTATCCATCTGTCTATCCATCCATCTCTGTCTGTCTATCTATCTATCCATCTCTCTGTCTATCTATCTATCTATCTATCTGTCTGTCTGTCTGTCTATCTATCTATCTATCTATATCTATCTGTCTATCTATCTATCTGTCTGTCTATCTTCCTAAAAAATTAGTTTGAAACGAGTCAACAATGTTTAGAAGCTTCTGATCATTTTATTTATTCATCATATCAGTTTTTGTGATTTAGCTTGCCTGTCAATCACAGCAGACAAACACAAGTCTGTAGAAGAACATGAATTCAGCTTAAACACGTCGTCCGGGTCTCAATCCCAGCTCCACACACAGCCCTCGAGTCCTCAGATGCTTCTACAGTACTGTAATACTTCACAGTCACGCCAGCAGAGCTGCGTCGAGAGACGGAGAGAAATAAAAACAGCACTGATGTGAGAGAGAGAGAGAGAAATGGAGGGAAAGCTGCATTAATGGGCTTATTGTAATATGGGAAAATACCTCAGAGACACACAAACCCAAAGAACAGCTGCAACACACTGGAAACTGAGTGTGTTGAGGGGCACAAATTCCCAGTATAACAGTCGTATTTGACCTCAGACAAGCCCTCCATAATAATGCGAGGAAGTTGAATAGTGTGTGTGTGTGTGTGTGTGTGTGTGTCTGCACAGCTGCAGGGCTCATAACCTCCAGTCTGAGCGCACAGGAATTAGACTCCAGGAAAGAGCCAAATGGACGTAAAATAAAGCACAATCACCCCACCGGGGAAAACACACACACACACACTTTCAACACCACACATTCCACGGATCCGGACAAGCGCTGCGGAGGAGTTGGCTGACAGACTGGGAGTTTTTTACCGGAGAGGGGGAAATGTCAGCCATGTTAGTGTTGTACCGTTACGGTTCCTGTTAGTGGCCGCAGGAGTACTGAACACACTCCAAAACACACACACACACACACACACACACACACACACACACACACACACACACACACACAACCGCAACCACAGCTAATCTACAGTCATCTAACAACCTCAACCCACTTTATAAATCTGTTTCCAGGAATAAGACTCGCTGTTAAGAGAACAAGCAGCTAATAATCGGCAAGACAAAATAGCCTCAGAAAAAAAACATACTTATTCATGACTTATTTATTTACATTGTAAGATACTTCCAGGAATACTACCTTGGAAATGTACATGTCCAAAAAAACATGGAATTGCCATTATATCATGTCTAAAACAAAAGATGGTATTGCCAGAGTAGTTTTTGGTACTTTTTTTTTGTTAGAACACAATGACCTAATATATGCATTTAAGATTAAACAGAAAACGTTGTAAATATGTATTAAAGTTACTAAAATACAAGTTACAGTCACAGTAACAGTTAAAGGCAATTCTAATCGGATGAAAAATATATCAGGAAAGATAAAAAAGCTGAAGTGGTGCTGCCAAACAATGGAAACTGTTGTTGGACTGGACAGACAGTCACTGGAGTAACAGCAGGTGGCGCTGTCGCATTACATCAGTTTATGTGCTGAACTACTGATTTTAACCAGTGCTGTTCTTGTTAACTAAAGACTAAAAGTAGTTTTCGTCAATTCAAATAAATTATAAATAGTCGATGAAAAACATAACAGATAATGAGAAATGTTGGCTTGGAAACTGAATGAAATAAATGTAAGTACTAAAGTTGAAATAAAAATAAAAATTACTAAAACTAAAATTTTAATTACATTAATATAAATTAATATTGATATTACTAATATAAAATAAGGCTAATTTACAATATTAATAAATACTGTAACAGTATATAAATTATACTAAAATAATACTGATCTTATGAGACTAAATCAAACATGGAAGAACAAGAACAAAATCACAAATTATGTTTTAGACTAATTTTAATTTAAGTGCCAACTTCAGCTCTGTGAAGAATCATCATAATAGTTGATTAGCAAATAAAAAAAAATCTATTCAAAATTCAGTTTGTAAAGATAAGCAAATATTGTGTTTACAGTAATACATTTACAATGGAAGTCTATGGGGAAAGAAGACAGGGCGGGGCATCGAACAGCTCCTCCCCTTTTGTAAAAAAAATAAAGTTTATATCACAGAGCCATTGAGCTCGGTAAAGCCGCAGTTTCCTCCTAATGTCTAACCGTTTCTCCTCCTGATCTCCTCCATAGTGCACTATGTGTCATTCACCATGTAGAACATAGTATTGTTATTGATATAGTATTGTTATAGTAACTATAACAATTACTTGTTACAAGTGAACAAGTTTGTACTGTGGAGGGCGGGGCTTCAGATTCTAGAGAGCATTTGATTGGACAGAAAATCTGATGAGAAGCTGAATGGACCATTTGCACTGAGCTTCGTGTTTTAGCCTGTTTACATTCAATGTACTGAGGTCAATGAGTTGAACAAACGCCACCTAAAGTGAGTGTCAACTTGAACAAGAATGTTCAACTTTGGGTAAAACGCAGTGCTCATCACGGTCACTTTTTACCCAACCGTCCAATCACAGTGGAGGAGGGGCGGGACTAATACCACACCGACCAACCGCCACATTCTGCTTGTACAACGTTAAACAGATGACGACAACGAGCATAATAACGAAAAAATAATAATTTTAAACAAGAGCCAGAGAAAATACATTACATTGTATCGACGTTTTAATATAGAATCAACACAGAAACAAAATATGTGTGAAATGAGATACTAGTAACACTTTTGCGGATATACGAGTATCATAACAAGCAAAGTGTCTCAACTGAAAAAAAAAATCTTCGCCTAAATGGGAATTTTGTCCTTGTTTTGCACACTAGCTTATAGATAACAGTAAGACTAACATAGTCACATACTAAACGCAAAAAAACCCTTTCATTTTTATTTCATGGGGACTTTAAAATACACACACATTTTTTACCCTCAAAACATTAACATGTTACACGTTAAAATGAAAAGTAGCCTACGTTAAGCTGAAAACCCTGGAGAAATGACGTCAGTAATGCGAAACCAGAAGTTCATCCAGCAAGAAAAGCAGTACAACTGATTTAGACACTGTGCAGCTCAAATAACACATTTTTTGGTGGGGGGAAATCAATAGTACTTTAGCTTTCTGCTTTCAAACCCTTCCCTATTCTTGCCCTATTTCACTGTAAGTACATTAATGTAAATGTGACTTATGTTTATTTTTCCCAAAGCAAGTCCAGATTGTTGTCTGTGGCCAGAAGTGAAGAGCAGAGAACAGTCGCTCTTTGTTGGTTTGTATAGTCTCCCTCGTAATGAGTTGTTTCATATTTCTGTAACAAATGCCTCCACAAAACTCCTCATAATGTTCCACCGAACTCTCATTTTCCAACTTTTACCTGCCGACATATTTTTATATTTTCTCAGCATTTAAACATGTTTGGTTCAATCAAACCAGATGGATGTGTCCGATTCTCAGCCAGGCTAAACACGAGTTCAGTATCGCAGCCAACAGCGTGTCGGTGTGTGTGTGTGTGTGTGAGTGATGGATGATGCCGGTGTGTGTTTCAGTGGAAGAGAGAGATCAGCTGAGATATCAGATCTGTGTGTGTGTGTTAGCCCTAAATGTTTAAATAAACTCTCACACACGCTGTAATTCACGGTATATCATCGCTTGGTCTTTCTCCTATAATGCCTCTCCTCTCTGTTACACATCACATTTTTCCTTCTCCCTCCCCCTTCATTAATCATGCTGTCGTCCGTGTGTTCTTTCAGTGTTTACATTAAACAGGACTATCATCACGGCGGGCCTGCGAGACGCCGGAGGAATTTAACCCTTAACACACACCTTCACACACTCATTATTACCCAGAGACATTTGCGATTTTCCGTTGCTCTCGCAAAAAAAAAACGCATCGCTAGACCATGTGTTTTTTTCCCGCTCCACTGACCTGCATCTCACTTTTTTAACCGCAAAAATATGTGTCTATGTGAAGCGGCTATAAGGATCCATTCACACAGAACACGTTTTAGTCATGCGTGAGACATCTAGACAATCATCTAACGCATGTATACAGAAAAACTAAGGGCGTTTTCACACCTGATAGTCTGCACCAAGGTCCGCACCAAAGTTCATGTTTTGATACATTCGGTTAGTTTTGGTTTGGTTTCACATTGCAATTATGCGAGCGCACTAAAGAACTTTACGTGACGTACTTGCGTCCTGTCGTCATCATCTATATGGGCTGCATCTTGACATTGATTGGTTTGTAAACGGACGTGCGTCTGACCTCAGCATGTTGTCAATTCGGCGGGTAACTTTGACAAGAATGAATGAACAGACGCATATCGTTGGCACTATACTTTATTATTATGGCATTACTCCCTGCAGCACCAGCTATACTCGAGGCTAGTTCAAATTCGCCAAATAAACGTCCTCGTTGTGCGAACATTTTATCGTCGCCGGCAGGACGCAGGACAAAATGAGTGTGTGTGTGTGTGTGTGTGTGTGTGTGTGCGCACGCGCGCTGGAAGAAACGCTGTGGGCAGAACTGACAGATCTGCACATAAATATTCTTCTTCAGTTGTTTAGGCTATGCGGGAACCACCGGGACTTCCTGTAAATGGTCTGAAAGTCCGAACCAAACAAAATGCTTTCACACTAGAAATGATCCAAACCTTTGTTCAGTTTGATCCGGACCGAGACTACCTCTTTTCGTCTGACCAAATTTCGTCTGTTTGG
The DNA here is from genome assembly GCA_021464565.1 of Rutilus rutilus. Lineage (NCBI taxonomy): Eukaryota > Metazoa > Chordata > Actinopteri > Cypriniformes > Leuciscidae > Rutilus > Rutilus rutilus. Next base: position 38,508,759 of record JAJAQA010000008.1, read on the forward strand.
TTCGGACCGTGGTCCGGGGGAGCTTTCACACCTGTAATTTTGATTCAGAGCAAACTGAAAAGTCAGAAAATCCGGACCAAACAAGGTAGGTGTGAAAGGGCCCTTACTAAAAGCAGTGCAGTGGAATGAAAAAAACACGGACTCTGTGTAAGAAATCGCCCCCTATACCCATAAATAGGGCATTATTTGAGGGAATAGCCATTTGTAGTGGTGTTTCAAACCATAGTGGACGTTATTGTGTGCACTAATTCAATCCCACAATGCACCGCTATAACGAGTGTACACTTGAAGGCAAGCCTGGAAGGTTACCCGAAAAAAGCATAGGGAAGGAGACCAGAGGCCGTTTTTTTTAATGGATGTCAATGGAGAAGTTTCACTTCGCTGAATAAACCGCTTTTGTGGGAAACAGCTTAAGATTCAATGAATCGACAGCCCATTGGCTAATCTACGTGCACTCATTCAATCCCAAAATGCACCTCAATAACGAGTGTACAACCAGTGCAAGCTTGAGAATACCCATAATGCACTGTGAGAGTAGCGCCCCAAATAAATCCCGGCGTCTGACCAGAAGATGGCGTCCGCAGCTGAATCATCCATCCATCCATTTTCCAAACCGCCGAGCCAATGAGGCAACAGCGCAATATCATACAAGTATAACTTCCTTTTTAATTGATTATTAAATAATTTAATTAAGGTTTATACATAGTTTCCCACTTTTCATCTTACTAATGGAGCTGCCAGGTTGCTAAGTGTCAAATGATTATTACACAGCAAACATAAACCATGCACACATGCACAAGGTCTAGAGACTTTAGTCTTAAGTCTAAATTTAAGTTAAACAACTTTTTTCTCAGTTTAAAGTCCAAAGATGAAGATGAGTCAAAAGGTTTCAATACGGATGTATTTAATAATAAGAAACTCAGATAATCCGTAACAGAGGAACTTGAGTTTACACTGATAACCAACTCAGATACCAACAGCTGTGATGATTAAATGAATATCCATGGTAACAAACATGAACAAAGTGAGTGTTTGTCCTAACCAGCCGCGACGGCGACACGCGACGAGTCTATTTTAGAAACGGTTTCTATTTTTCTGCGACGTTGCGCTGGAACAACAAACACAAAGTGTGGCGATGATAATCTCAGGCACTGTTTATGTGCTTTATTTAATGTTAAAAGCGTGTAATGTGACTTTGAATATCATTTAGTGCTCCAGCTTTGTAGCTGTAAAAGCAACAGTGGATAATTCACCTCAGATCTTGAAATTAAACAAATGGAAACGAGAACGTTCAAACTGTGAACAAACAAGTGTATTCTTTGACAAAGATTGTTTTAGTAACTCAGTAGCCTGTGTGTTTTTTTAATAATGCTTAAATGGTGTAATATTTGTGAATTTGATTATGTAGCTACTTATCCATTTTCTTGCGAGTGCCGTCGAGATTACTCTCTGGTGCCGCGAGACTCCGCCCACACGCTGTTCTGATTGGCTGACTCCGCCCACACGCTGTTCTGATTGGCTGTGGGTTTTGATTGATTTTGACGCATCTGATAAAAGATTATGAAGACAAACATAGTTTAAATTCGGAATAACAGGATGAATTGTTCACAATAACAACATGAATGTGCATTAAGAAAGTTACAACGCAATGAATACTTACCTACTTCTTCTAACATTTCTATTCATTTCTATTATATATTCTAAATGTATCACGCCTGAAGCTATTTTCTCATTCAGTTTTAAATGTGAATATTGATTGTACAAATTAGTTCTATTCAATCTGTGTACTGTCGATGAAGGTTAGCCATAATGATAATGGTTTATAAAGTGACAGAAACTACATTTCCCATCATCCTCTGCGGGAAGAATGACAGAATACAAGATAAATAATCAATTATGCGCCTCATTTACTCTACATTTTGTTGCTTAAAAAGTCAGAAATTGACAAAGAAATTAAAAAGAAGACTTGAAGTTGAAGTCCATTTGGTGTTTTTCATGATATCGATCTCAGATCAACAGCTGTCTGTGCTTCATCGTTGTGCATGTGTGACTGTCTTTAAATGTGTGTGTATTAATAGACGTGCTTAAGACTCGACCTTTCCCTTGGGAACGCACGATAAACTGGGACGGTTAACTTGAGACGCCGCCGAGCATAACTGAGACGTTTCGCTCTGCATGGTCTCGATATCTTAACTCCAGCGCGTTAACTTTGAGACGCACACATTATTGAGATAGTAATAGCATTAGTGTTGGCTTTGAAGCCTCTGCCAGGGATGGCAGATGATCCCGACACTCCAGAGGAAAAGTAAAGATGAAACACAAACTGTATCTGGGAAACACAAACAGATCGGTGTAACTAAGAAACTTGAACACGATGTGACACACTTCTTTAAGATCTGCCCTGGATTGAATTGCTCAGAGGTTCTGGAGGTCTCAGCTATAATGTTGCATTTAATTATTAACTATGGCTTAGGTGTTTTTCCCGGGAAAAATTGCATTTTTGAGTCACTTCTGAACCTCTAGTGGGAGAAAAGGCCAAAAACATCACGAGACTGAAGCAACATTTGCTCTCCGTCTAATCTCGTCTCTGTCTATAAGAAACTATGAGATATTAAAGAGACCATATTGGTGATTTTATTGGTGAAATATGAGAAATATAATTATTTCATGGGGGGAAAATGACATATTCCAGACTTATTTAATATATCAGGAGTTTGACCTGTTTGGCTGTATTGGTTAATATTCTCCATTATTACAGCCTTGATAATATCAGCTAAAAAAGGAAAGAGGCTTAGAACAAGTTATTGTATTTTGCTGAAATATTGTGTGCAGGCCATGAACACATTAAGAAAGTAAATAAACTTTAAAGAAGTAATATTATGCCCTTCAAAGTCTTGATGTTGTTTCCGTGCTCTACTAGAACAGGTTTTCCTGCTTGAATGTTGATTATTTTCCTCATATTCTCCATTATTGCAGCTCCTCTCTTCCCAGTCTGTCAGTAACACTCCGTTTACTTTCTGTCTCTATGAAGCCCCTCCTCCTGAAAAGCACAATGTGCTCTGATTGGTCGTCTGGAGCAGTGTGTTGTGATTGGTCGAGCGCTTCGAGTGTGTTTGGGAAATGCCCCGCTCTTACCATAACCGCCAGATTAACACACTACTAACTAACTCAACCAGGCCCCGCCCCTTTATTCTGCGTATGAATTATTATAGTGAGGAATATTGTGTCGTGTTCGTTCCCGGGAAGAAACTCAAGACTACAATGGAGGCGTTTCAGAAACACTGACACTGATATAGAGAATAACTCTTTAAATAAAGGGACTTTGCAGAGCTTTTTCAGGCTCAAACCAGACCGATGTCGGCGTGAGCGACACTTGTGGGTCTGGACTCACAGTTGTGTAAACTGGAGCGGTCAGTGTTCAGTGTTTTATTTAGTTATTTTCAGTTATGCGGTGCCCCTCAAGAGAAACCCAAACCCTCTCATGTCTGTTTGCGCTCTCATTGCCCCTGGTAACATGCTAACAGTTCCCGCGGCTTCTCTTTACCCCTCAATGGGGCATAAGGGGGTATTTAGCCCCATGGGGTGGGGGGTGGGGTGGGGGGGTGTCTGACCTTGTAACTATATCAGGGGAGAAGTGATGGAGACCAAACCACACACACACACACACACACACACACACACACACACAATCATGTCATCATGTGCACACTAAATATTTCAAACACACACACACACACACCATGCAGCGCAGAGCTAATGAACGACACAACCGTGAGCAGAGGAGAACAGCACACGCCTGTCCCGGCAGGATGTGACATCACAACATTAACACGCCGCGTTTCAGTAACGGATGAACCGTGGAAGCCCATTTCTGCCACATACTGTCAGAAAACAATACAGGCTTTTGCAAATCATATTTATGGCATAGAAAGTGATAATGATGACATCTAAAAAAATCTAAATGATCAGATACTAAGATACTACTGAAATTATGAGATAAGTCATAATTATGACAAATATGATAATTATGATATAATTATGTATTATGAGTCAATTGTGACAAAAAGTTTTTCTCATAAGTTTGACTTTTATGTCATTTGACATTTTGTCATACTATGCCTTTTTATCAAATTTTTTCTACTTTTTTTATGGATAATATAATTAAGGGATTTTAGTCTTTTTACGCTTTATGTCGAAATTATGGCTTTGTCAAATTTTTTTACTTTTAATGTCATAATTATGGCTATTATCTCATAATTTTTTACATAAAGTTTGACTTTTGTCATATTTTAACGTCACAATGCATTTTCATCTAATTATTTTTGTCATAATTATGGCTTTTATCTCATAATTTTTAGTTTTTTCTCACAAGTTTTTTTTTCTCATTTTGACGTGTCATAATTATGATTTTTTTATCTCATAATTATGACTTTTTATCTCATTCCAATAAAATTATATTAATTATCTAAAAAATATTACATATATTAAAATTATGTATCGACTATAAACTTTTTGTCTTTCGACTTGTCATAATTACGACTTTTATCTCATAATTATGACATTTTATCTCATTCAATTAAAATTATATTAAATTATATAAAAATATACAACTTAAAATGAAATATGTTAAAATGTATAACATCTTTTTATAATTTATATATAATCTTAATATATATATATAGATAACTTTCATGATAATTAAAATTATTTAGATAATTATGATTATTATGAAAACTAATTTATGAATAAATATGAACATAATGAGACAACTATGTACCAGTAGTAGGCAGTACACAGTATACAACTTAGTCACGGTAGTGCCATATTTAATTGTTTTACAGGAATGAAACGAGGCTGTGAGAGACATATGTCTCTGTAGGTTGAGCCGCTGTAGTCACTTGGACTATTTTAACGATGTCTTTACTAACTTTCTGGGCCGGCAAGTTTCAATAACAGAGAAGCCTATGAAGGAGTGAGACAGCTCTCAGATTTCATCAAAAAATATCTTAATTTGTGTCCTGAAGATGAACGAAGGTCTTGCAGGGTTGGAACAACATGAGGGAGAGTAATTACTGACAGAATCTTCATTTTTGGGTGAACTAACCCCTTTAAGCTGTTTGTTTTTTCCAGCAATGCACGAGTATTTCATTCTGAACATAATCTATAACACAAAGAGTCCCAGTGGTGTCCTGCCAAATATGTGCTATGTGAATATGGGGTTTGCGTGTCCTGATCCGTGTTTGTTAGGAACGACACAACTACACACAACACTTAAACACATAATTCTTCTGAACTCTTGGACTGTTAAAGTCATTCTGGAGCGGAGGAACAGAAACAAATGGATAGAAGGACCGAAAAAAACAGTCACCTGGGGAGAATAAACTCTCCAGGTTTCAGGACATTAAAGCTGACGGTTTTCCCTACAGGAAGCGCGAGCTGGAGTGTGTGAGACGTTACACACACACGAACACACACTCAAGGTATTTCACATGTGAAATTCAGTATTCCCAACAGAGAGATGTTGAGGATCCTCCAGATTAAACGAACAGAACGCAAGCCGCCCTTCCCCTCCGACTCTCGGCCCAGACATCTCAGAATACGTGTGTGTACAGTTTCAATACCTTCAGTCCGGCTTGATGATGTTTATGTTTATGGGCGTATCGTCCGTGTGGAGTTTCTCACCATCATGTCGATCCAAACCCACATGACTGTGGAACACAAAAATTCCAGCTGTTATTTTTCATACAATTAAAGTGGATGGAAACCGGAGCTGCTATAAGCTAAAAAACTAAAACTCTATAAAGCAGTATTAAAGGGGCGGTTGATTATGATTTGACTTTTCTAGCTTTAGTTAGTGTGTAATGTTGCTGTTTGAGCATAAACAACATCTGCAAAGTTACGACGCTCAAAGTTCAGAGCAAAGGGAGATATTTGCTTTTAAAGAAATCGCTTTTTAAGGACTACAACAAACGGCTGGTAGAGACTACACCACATTCCTCCCGGGTTAGTGACATCACCAACCCTAGAATTTACATAAACCCCGCCCCCTGAACACGATTTATAGATTATCATGACAGAATATGCTAATCAATGACTAGAAGATAACTACACATCAGCTACTTAACTTCATCAACTAACCATTCAGAAATGTCCTGTTGCTTCTACATGTTGTCACTTCTTCTTGAGTCTCTCCATCATTGTCTGACTCCGGTTTGAACATAAAAGGCTAAAAGTTTTAGAAATGTACAGTTCATGTGTGTGTGAGGTAAAAGGACACAAGCTCTTGAAGCTCCGCCCCCTGTGCCGGGAGCAGCAGCTCATTTGCATTTAAAGGAACAGCGCATTTTTGCTCACCCTCAAAAAGTGACAATTTTAACATGCTATATAAAAATATCTGTGGGGTATTTTGAGCTAAAACTTCACACACACACTCTGGGGACATCAGAGACTTATTTTACATCTTGTGAAAAGGACATTATACCAGCCCTTTAAAGTACTGCAAAAGACTACCATATTTTACCAGAAAATAAATCACGATAGGTCGCGCTCATCTCATCATTTTGACTTCCTACGTCATAATTATGACTTTTCATATCATAATTTTGACTTATGCCATAATTAAATTTGTATGTCATAATTTTGACTATCTACATCATAATTATGAATTTCTATATTATAATTTTGACATAAACAGCAGTATGAACGTGTCTTAATTGACTATCTCATAATTTTGACTTTTATCTCATAATTTTGACTGGTCATAATTTACTTTTCATCGCATAATTTGACTCAATCTCACAATTTTGACTTGTCTTAATTATTACTTTTATATCACAATTATGAATTTTTGTCAGTCATTTTGTCTTAATTTCGACTTATCATTATGATTTCTTATCTCATAATTATGACTTTTTATCGCATAATGTTGACTTTCTACATCATACTTATGACTTAACATATAATTTTGACATGAACAGCAGCAAGAACATTTGTCATAATTGATTTTTTATCGCATAATTTTGACTTTTATCTCAGACTTTTGACTGGTCATAATTGACTTTTTATCTCATGATTTTGATTTATGTCATGATTAACTTTTTATCTCATAATTTACTTTTATCCCATCATTTTGACTTTTTATCCCATAATTTTCACTTTAATCTCATAATTTGTACTTATTATCTCATAATTTTGACCGTCATAATTTACTTTTAACCCATTATTTCGACTTTTTATCCCCTAATTTTAACTTTAATCTCAGAATTTTGACTTTTTATCTCATAATTTTGATTTATGCCATAATTTACTTTTTATCTCAGAATTTTGACTTTCCACATCATAATTATGACTTTCTATATTATAATTTTGACATAAACAGCAGTATGAACGTGTCTTAATTGACTATCTCATAATTTTGACTTTTATCTCATAATTTGTACTTATTATCTCATAATTTTGACCGTCATAATTTACTTTTAACCCATTATTTTGACTTTTTATCCCCTAATTTTAACTTTAATCTCAGAATTTTGACTTTTTATCTCAGAATTTTGACTTATGCCATAATTTACTTTTTATCTCAGAATTTTGACTTTCCACATCATAATTATGACTTTCTATATTATAATTTTGACATCAACAGCAGTATGAACGTGTCTTAATTGACTATCTCATAATTTTGACTTTTATCTCATAATTTTGACAGGTCATTTACCTTTTATCGCATAATTTGACTCAATCTCACAATTTTGACATGTCTTAATTATGACTTTTATATCACAATTATGATTTTTTTGTCAGTCATTTAGTCATAATATCGACTTATCATCATTACGATTTCTTATCTCATAATTATGACTTTGTATGTCACTTTTTGTCCTAATTCTAATTTACCAAAGCATGAATTTTAATTCGGCACATGTTTCAGATGACAAAAACCAATGTGTGCTCTCAAATCGTTGTGCTTTTCTTGATGGTTTCCAAGGCTTGATTGCAGCATGAACATTCAGCTAAACCTCTCCTGTTATGTTTCACATATAAAGAACGGATTTCAGGAAATGATACTGAAGTGGCTTTTGTGCTCGTATAGTTTGCTTTTCACACTTGGAATAAAATATGAAATTGGAATGCTGCGCAGAGCCGGAATGGGACTCACTTTGTGTGTATGTGTGTGTGTGTGTGTGTCAGTATTTCTGGGAATCTGGCAGAGGAGAGAATTCCTTGTGTCTCCTTGGAGAGATGGTCCGAGTCATTTTTCTGGCAATAAAACACACATACAATGTATAGTGCGTAGGACTGCATGCATGCTTGAAAGAGGCTTTTGTTAACTCGTGCATATTCATTTTTAGCAGAAAGCTTTATTGATTCGTTTTATTAATGTTGTTATGAGTGTTGCACGTTGCTCAATTATGATGTGTTTATGAATATGTGTGCATGTTAGTTTAAACTTACTGTACAACTTAAAATATATATATATTTTTTTTGTTTTTTCTATTTCTATTGAGGTAAAACTTTTAAAATACCTTGAAGAACCATGTGAATGTAAATATCATGCTGTTGGAATATGGAAATCACAGAGTACCATGGTATATATATCAAACTGCATTGGTATTATCAGAAGAAGCTCAAATATAAGTGTGTTTTCATTTCTGTCGCATGTTTTGCTCATAACATCATTCCCATACTTCTGTCGAATTTCAGCGTTTTCATCACCGCACTGTTATTCTAACATGTGGAAAATAGCCAGAATACAGAATAGATGTATTCAAACTTTTGACTGGTAAAATAATAATATACCTCATGTTTTTCTTTCTCTTTCTCTCCGAGAGCAAATGAGACCATGGCGAGTCAGACAGAGAGAGAGTGTGTGTGTGTGTGTGTGTGTGTGTGTGTGTGTGAGACGGTGTGCTTCTCCTCAGAAACTGCTTAAAAATCAGTCAGGCAATTCACTCACAAATTACTTCCATACCTCCAGTGTCACTACCTCGTATCACCTCTCTCGCTCTCTCTCTTTCTCTCTCACACACCCTCTCTCTCTCTCACACACCCTCTCTCTCTCTCACACACACCCTCTCTCTCTCTCTCTCTCCCTCCCTCTCTCTCTCTCTCTCTCTCTCTCTCTCTCTGTCCCTCTCTCTCTCTCTCTCTCTCTCTCTCTCCCTCTCTCTCTCTCTCTCTCTCTCTCTCTCTCTCTCTCTCTCTGGCTCCGTTTCAAAACCCAGTTGTATGCAAAATCGCATGAATCTGATTTGAAACGCTCTACATAGACAGCATAATTGATTACAATAGAGTTTGGCATTTACATGCTGATAAGGAAATTATGCAATAATCTAATATACATGATAATAAACAGAAAATAGTCTGTTTTTATTCTATTAAACTATTGTATTATTTAAATATGTTTTTTAGCATTGAACAAATTGTTGGCCATTATGAATTTTCCTTTCGTCATGTGACACTGCCTTAAACGTCCCAAAATAAGGGACCTTAGAAGACAAGATAATCATGCCGCCTACCGTCTGGAACAGCCTCCGCGTCTGATGCAGAGATGACGCAGTACATGCGGTGTGTGAGGGCATCTCATCATCTCAGAAGAGCTTCTCTCTGTGGATCTGGAACACAGATAAAGACAGACGTTCAGAACAGTGTAATGCAGAAGTCTTCAGTGTAAAGTCTCTCTGATAACCTCATAGTTTCAGTGGAACATTTCAAAAGGCCATTAAACTCGATTTTATGTATTATGTGTCGACATGCATGAGGTCAATGAATGAATCTCAAGAAAATGGTCAAGAAATATCCAAATATGTGTGTGTGTGAGTGTGTGTCTGTGAATGTGTGTGTGTCTGTGAATGTGTGTGTGAGTGTGAGTGTGAGTGTGTGTGTGTGTGTGTCTGTGAATGTGTGTGTGTGTGAGTGTGAGTGTGTGTGTGTGTGTGTGTGTGTCTGTGAGTGTCTGTGTGTGTGTGTGTGTGTGTGTGTGTGTGTGTGTGTGTGTGTGTGTGTGTGTGTGTGTTTGTAAGTAGGTCTACAGAAATCTGACTCTCCCGCCACTCATCTGAAGGAAAGATGCAATAGTATTAATGTCTCTGAAGCCAAGCCAAACTAAACAGCTGCGAATGCACGTTACACACACACACACACACACACACACACACACACACACACAAGCATGTGTTAAATTCATCTGCGCAGTGACAGCGTCTCCACAAACGTCTGAACTCTCATGAAAGATGAAATGATGATTCCTCTGAAAACTCACTTTAATAAACACTGACCAGCATCAGCTGATTCGTCTCAGTCCCCTACTGATGTTTACCATATTTACTGTGGCATTGTGGCTGAAATTATGGTTCCCTTCAGGAAAAATGCATATATATATATATATTCAAAAAGATGGAGATAAAATATGCACTATTACAACCATCTACAGAACAACATCTATCATGATTCCCATTTTTCCATCCCCATATTTAAGATGTCTTAAAATGGTAATTATGACTTTTGTTATAATATCTGAGACTTCTTAAGGGACTGTGTTCAAACTGTTATTTGTGTTTATATGCTGTTACATTAGTAACAGTAACTGTAGTGGTTTTCTGTTGAACACTGTTGATCTCTGACACACACCGTCACACTGACTTCAGCATCCGTCATCGGTGTCTCTGTTATCGCTCAGTCTGGCTTGAGGAGATCAGAGGAGGCTCTCGCCCTGTGGATCCAGCTGTCAGACACACCTTCAGGTGAGAGACACTGAGCTCTTCTCGCCTCGATAGCCATTGTTTTAAACCAGATGATGAAGATGACATTACCTCCTACTCTCTCTTTCTCACTCACTCTGTCCCTCTCGGTGTCTAGTTTCAGTTAAGTGTTCTGCTAAGTACTGTTGAGTCAGATA
>JAJAQA010000008.1:38532152-38534652 GCA_021464565.1 Rutilus rutilus
TGTGTGTGTATGTGTGTGTGTGTGTGTGTGTGTGTGTGTGTGTGCTTTACAAAAAAGCATGACCTGTAGTGCCCACAGTCAATCATTCAACACACACACACTTGCAGGCGCCTGTATGTTTTATCAGTTATCCAAACAGCAACAACCAACAGCCAAGTGAAGATGAATACGTAGTGTGTGTGTGTGTGTGTGTGTGTGTGTGTGTGTGTGTGTGTGTGTGTGTGTGTGTGTGTGTGTGTGTGTGTGAGTGTGTGTGTGTGTGTGTGTGTGTGTGTGTGTGTGTGTGTGTGTGTGTGTGTGTGTGTGTGTGTGTGTGTGTGTGTGAGAGAGAGAGAGCTGTCAGAAAGATTTAAAACAGAGCAGCGTGATGTAGGGTGAAAAAACTATCGAAACAGACGCAGGGGTCAAAGGTCATGTGTGTTTTCACAAGGGACACAGTTCGGACAGTCATTACACGGTGTCTTGTTACAAATCGTCAAAGTTTTGGACTATAAGTGGACATGGCATCATCTGAAGCTGGATTTTTGCAACCGTATCGATATCCCTCAAACAATCAGCTCAGGGTTCGTTCTACAATTGTAACATGAAGTATTAAATGTGCAATTAGATCCGCCCTAAACACCGAGCATCATCTTTGGTGAAGCTCAATCACTGTTGATGGATAGAAAAGGGCAGCAGAAGAAATAAATTCATACGAGAAAATTATGACTTTTCAACTATTTACTTCAAACGACACACAAAAAAAATTGCAGGTTGCAAATGAAACTGAAAAGAAACGGTAAAATAAGAGTGTTTGAGCGTAAAGCCTGACATATGAAATAATAATAAAAAAACATTTTTTTGGAACAGTTTAATAAACCTTTAGACAAAACATTATTTTAAATCTTTCCAAAAAGTGTGTATGTGTTTTTGTTGAGTATCATATAAAATCAGGCTTTTATGGCTCATATAAAGAGAATATAGAGGAAAAACTGCTCAAATTTATTTAAGATGATATTTAATGTGCCCCTTTTATGCTATTTTAAAGGTTTCTAATTTTGTTTTGATCCACAGCAGCATCAGCTCTTTTCTCTCAGTGTCTGAAACGCTTCGTTCGAAGATTCAGTCTCTCTAAGCCCCGCCTCTCTGAGAGCTGCTCTGCTCTGATTGGTCAGAAAGCAAACGCTCATTATCATATCTGAATCTCAGCTCTTGACACACAGTGATGCGAACAGTGGCGATGGCGTGGGTTTTACCGTATCAATCTCATCAAAGTGGATTTGCTTTGTCAGCAGAAAACAGCGTCTTCTCCACATGAACAACACGAACCAAACTCTTCCAGTCTCAGATAAACTACAGTGTTTGAGGGCGGAGCTAAGAGACGCTGTTCAGCCAATCAAGACCACAGGCTGGCTTTATGCAAATTAGTTACATTCTTACATCGGTGTGCAACAGGGAGTGAGACTGAATTACTGACGACTCGTTTCAGGCGGTTCAGAATCACTTCGTTCTTTCAGGAGACAAAAACTACATTAATCTGCTCTTTAATCTTTAAAACTTGACCTTTTACATTCACAAACATTTGTGACGCTATTACAAAAAGTGCATTTAAGGGAATATCTGAAAGTAAACCTGCTTCATCTTCAAATATTACTAACAATATAAAACTTATTCTTATGTTTGCTTTATAAAAATCAGATTTCACAGCAAAAAGACTCGAGCTGAAGGGGGTTGATGTCACAGTTATACTAAAAGGCTTTTACTTGCTAAAAAAGTCTAAACTATCAATCAGACAGACGGCATGTAGTAGATAGTGTGCGACAGGTTTTCCAGCAAAAACCTTGTAATTTTACGAATCAAATGTGACACAGTCGGTTTTATAGGGTTAAAGAGCTTGATTTCAAAAACAAGACTTTAAAGTTACATAAACCATTACAGAGAAGAAGGAAAAGAAGAGAAGGAACAGAGAGATACGGACAGACAGAGAGAGACAGAGACAGAGAGAGAGAGAGAGAGAGAGAGAGAGAGAGAGAGAGAGAGAGAGAGAGAGAGAGAGAGAGAGAGAGAGAGAGAGAGAGAGAGAGAGAGAGAGAGACAGAGAGAGAGAGAGAGAGAGAGAGTTTGGGATTCTTTCCCAAAAGTGATTAGCCAGAGGAAATGGGTCAGACAGAAAAGATAAGTTCAGGAGAAAACATTAACCCGACCAAACCTGAGCGCGCGTGTGTGTGTGTGTGTGTGTGTGTGTGTGAAATCCAAGTGCATATACTGACCAGACGCTGAGAGAACGAGAGAGAGAGAGAGGACAGGACATGAGAAAGCAAAGACTGAGACCAAATGAGGGAATAAAACATGTTTGTTTAGAGCTACTCGTCTGTGAACGGCTGGCGTAATTAGATTCGGTGCCGAGGAGAGTTAATTAGCTAAGTGAATTAATTAGATAGTTTGAGTGAGGAGACCACAGCCAAAAAACTCAGATTAAATTAGACCAGGTTGGATACACCCCAAAACACAGTGACCTAAC
>JAJAQA010000008.1:38539652-38547152 GCA_021464565.1 Rutilus rutilus
ATTACGGGCTCAAGCCATTATAATTAGTTAGCTCTCTCTCTCTCTCTCTGTGTGTGTGTGTGTGTGTGTGTGTAACGATGAATGAACAGCTCAGTTTCACACACTCCACTGAGAAGTTAAGCCATGACCTTGGTCGATGGCCAGGGTATCCCATAATTCCTGGAATATTTTAAACAATGTTTCAAAAGCACAACGAATGACACAATGGTGTGTGTCTGCATGTGTGCAATGGTGTGTTAATTTAGCATTATTTTTACACACTCTAAAAATGCTGGGTTGTTTCAACCCATGTTTGGGTCAAACTTCTGGTTTAATTTTGTTTTATTAAATTTTAAGGCCTACGGGTCACATTTCAGTGGTTCTCAGAGGAAGAAGTCGTCAAATTTTTGGCATTTCCCATTTGAACATTTAGGTTTGTTTACATTTTTAGACCAGTTATAGTTCAGTTGTAGTTATTATTTCCATTACTTCAACTTAAACGTAGTTAGATGTCAAAGCAACATTTTGAATTTTCATTTAGTTTGTGTTTTCTAATCTAATATTTATATGTTATTGTATTTCAATAGCTTTAGTTAACGATCATAACCCTGGTGAGAGTGAATGCTTGACTGGTACCTTCATTCTGTACGTCTGACTGCCGACACAGTCAATGAACATCCATTGACTCTCGCAGCAAGAAGAAACAATACAGACGTTTGCCCCATTCACTTCCCCTGCTGGACCCCCGGGGGCAGGTGGGCGGGTCACAGCGTCATTAAACTGCACTAATGAGTGTGTGATTGACGAGCCGCTCAGCCTATGACCTTATAATGAGGGCCGGGCCTGAGAACAGAGGGAGAGAGAGAGAGTAGAAAGTAGCAGAAGAAACAAAGAAACATGGTTTTATGGGAAATGTCTGTTAGCGATTAAAGTCAGTTCCACACGCACTATAAAACAAGCTGTAAGAGATCGAGCACACGCACACACACACAGTAATACCCTATTAGTTCAACAAGTGGACCGAGGTAGGAACTGATTCCCACAGAGCAATAAAATCCACCTGGACTTGTCACTGAGCGTGTGTGTGTGTGTGTGTGTGTGTGTGTGTGAGTGAGTGTTTGTGTGTGTGGGTGTTAACAGCTGTGTAAGAATCAGTCTCAACATGCTTTAATACAGAAGTCGCCAAAACGTTACAAATCAGGACCAGATGAGACTCTGTCTGTCTCTGAAGCTGCTTCCCACATCACAGATCATCAGTACCTGGGTTGTAGAAGCATGAGAATGAGATTAAAATTACAATTCTTTTAAAACTGCAAGTATGCAACTCGAATCTGAATTTACATTTCAAATGGCAGAAAATTGAGAGAAATTGGAAAAATTCATTGGAAGAATTCAGCAGCAAGATTCTGGTGTCAGTCCTGTTTAAAGGCAGTTACGTTCACACCCACTTCGGTTATTAACATGAGTGTCAATCAATCGCATATATCAATATCAATAAATGTCATATAGCTGGTCTGGGAACTTTTTACCTTTCCATATAATGTGATCATCCTCCACTCCATTGTTTATATGACAAAGTCGCGAACAAAAATGCAAATTTAAAAAAAAGAAAAAGAAACCGTTACCGTGATCGGCACTACAGCGGCGCCATCTTTGATTTTAATGCGAATAAAAGTGAGACTGTAGGCACACACGTACTCCGTGGGTTGTACTTTTAATGTGTTTTTCTCTGACGAAACACTGCAAAAATATCTTTCCAAGAATGTTAATAGACATAAAACTCCAGACAACATATGGGCTGTGGACAATTGTGAAACTGGAACTTCATACAGGTTTTTTTTTACAGCAGATTCCGTTGAAAACACGGCAAGTCCCTCACAGCCTCACTTTCATACCTGCCAATGTCGCTCTGAATAAGGTCTATTTCGCAGCGACAACCTGGACGGAAAATTTCCGTTGTTGGAAAAGTCTCTAACGTTACTCTCTAACGTAAATCTCTAACGTAAGTCTCTAACGTAGTTTTCTGCCGAGAGTCTGTGCGGCACGTGCGCGTCGCGTTTTCTCGTCTAAAAAGTTTTAGAGCCAGTCGATGTCTTCCAAAGTAGCTGTTGTTCCAACTTGTGGTTCAAGTTCTGCACTTCAAACTCAATAAACATCATTACAAAGACGCTCTTTCCGATTTGAATTCGCGCCAGTTAATGTTTTTAGCCATCAATTTTTTTTATTTCACCACTGTCACTATGGTTACAGCAGGTGATTTTCGAGCCTATCCCGAGAATAGAAAATTCGATTTACAGCGGTTTTGTATGGAAGGCCATTTCTATGGAAGCTTGTTTCCGCCACTGAATAATAAATAAATAATAATAATTCCGACTTTGTATCTCACAATTCTGACTTTTTTTTCTCACAATTGCGATGTATCAAATCAGAATTGTGACTTTTTTTCTCAGAATTGCGAGATATGAAGTCAGAATTGAAAGAAATAAAGTCGCAATTCTGAAAAATAAAGTCGCAATTGCGAGATATAAAGTCGCAATTCTGATAAATAAAGTCGCAGTTTTATGAAGTCAGAATTGTGAGATATAAACTATTCTGGGGTAAAAAAAAAAAAAAAGTATTTCCTTAAAATTGGACTTTATATCTCACAATTGTGAGTTTATATCTCACAATTCTGAGAAAAGATGTCAGAATTGCGAGATATAAACTCGCAATTATGTGTTATAAAGTCAGAATTGCGTGATATAAAGTTATTACTGAGTTATAATTGCAAGATTAAAAAGTCAATTGTTATGTCTTTTCATATTTATGATTAGTATGGGACGGAAATGTATGGAAGCTTGTATTTTGTGGCGGAAACAAGCTTCCATACATTTCCGTCCCATACTAATCATAAATATGAAAAGTCATAACAATTGACTTTTTAATCTTGCAATTATAACTCAGTAGGTCATAATTTCGACTTTCTATGTCAAAATGTTAGCTTTTTATGTCATAGATGTCAAGATTTACCAAACCATAATTTGTGGTGGAAATCATAGTTATTCACTCATATGGTAGGCTAAAATATGTTTTGAATGCCATAAATGCCCACAATACTGACCAAATGTATTTGTTGTACTGAAAAATATGGTTTGATTTTTGCTATTTTAATGAATCGTTTCGTAATTTCGCATACAGTGGTTAACGTGTGCATTTTATGTCGAACCACATTTACACATCAGGCTCCAGATGTTCATGTGCTTCCGGTTGGATGACGTCATGATCTCTGTATTCATTGTGAGTCTTTCTTGGCGTTTTCATGAGGTCACATGTATAATATATATCACACAGGTTTGACTCGCTGGCCATAAATATGAGACGTGAAATATGGAAACGGAAACTTTAGGAAATGAAACAGAATAAACAGACTGTCTATTGCATGGATGTAACACAGCTGATTGTGTGTAATTCTACAAAACAATGTGCAGAGACACAAAAAGACTAACAGTCCTTTACACACACACACACACACACACACACACACACACACACACACACACACACACTCACTGTGTGTGTGTGTGTGTGTGTGTCTTTAAATTCCAACACGACCAATAAAGGCTGATGTAGTTGTTGTAATTAAATGTAATACAGGTCTATAAACATCTCAAGTTTTCCTGTGTGTGTGTGTGTGTGTGTGTTAGTGTGTGTGTGTGCGTGTGAGTGTGTGTGTGTGTGTGTGTGTGTGTGTGTGTGTGTGTGTGTGTGTGTGTGTGTGTGTGTGTGTGTGTGTGTGTGTGTGTGTGTGTGTGTGTGTGTGTGTGTGTGTGTGTGTGTGTGCGCGAGTGTGTGTGTGTGTGTGTGTGTGTGTGTGTGTGTGTGTGTGTAATCATGTGCAATTATCTGAATGAGACTGAAATGAATCTCAGTCAAGTGAATGGTCTGTTTCTCTCCAATGTAATTCTAGCAGTACTACTTTGCGTGTGTGTGTGTGTGTGCGTGCGTGTGTGTGTGTGTGCGTGTGTGTGTGTGTGTGTGTGTGTGGAGGGGTTCTGTGATGCCTTTAGGGCCGGACACACAAAAACCTCATGCACACAAATACATTTACAGCTTTTATTAGTAATTTTGTGTAATCATTATAATCAGGCTTAATTGCAATGATCTCAACTGGTTACAGAGCAAAGATACAATCTCCCTTTCTCTCTCTCTCTCTCTGTACATGTGTGTTTGAGTGTGTGTGCGTGTGTATGAGAGTGTATGTGTGTGTGTGTGTGTGTGTGTGTGTGTGTGTATATGTGTGTGTGAGTGAGTGTGCGTGCGTGTTTGAGTGTGCGAGTGCGTCCGTGTGTGTGTGTGTGTGTGTGTGTGTGTCAGTGTGTATGGCGCTCGCTTTGTGTCATTTCTTTCCTAACCAAGCTTAAAGACGTGTTAACGTGCGTGTGGAGAACGTCTACACGTCTGCACGTCTGCCCGTCTGCACGTCTGCCCGTCTGCCCGTCTGCACGTCTTAACGTCTGCACGTCTGAAGCAAAATGTGCCTTGGCTAATTTAAAAATAGCGCACGTACTTTTATGCAGCTACTTGTATGACGGATTAATAAATGACTAACTTACTAGCTGTATTTTTCTATGTACATTTCTGAAATGCATTTTCTGTAAAGCTGTTTTGAAACAATATTGTGAAAAGCGCTAGGCTACAGCTAAATTTGAATTGAATAGACTTGTCTTATTTGAGACACTGTTCGAACAGTGTGGGCTAGAAGACTTGATCATTTAGCTATTAAAGCTATTATTAAATTAGATGAAGTAATTTTCAGCAGAGAAAATCACATTAATAGCTATTTAACATAGGCCTAGCTTTTAACATCCTCGAAGAATATTAAGAAAATACTATTTAGGTTTGGATACATAAAAAAACGAATCTCAACAGTAAAAAGCTTTGAATGTAGGCCTATTTTGCAATATCAATTATGCACGAGCATGTGGGAATATGAAATAGGCTATAGGCTACAATAATAATAATAATAAAGCTCTATAGTAGAGTGGATGCATTACTTAATTATATTCTTAAATTCTATGTTATAAAAAAATCGTTCTATGAACTTCTAGCAAGCTCATTTAAACCGAGTTGTAAATGCCGAAATGAACGGAGGCTAAATAAATATTAAACTACTAAATATCAAAATAAAATTGCCGGTAGATGGCACCAAGGCCCTGTTCTATTGAGATTACTGGTTGATGTTCAACCTATTCTTTCAAAAATACAAATATATATTTTAACACCCACACAACTACTCCTTTTAGACAATTGTTCTGCTGTGGCGCTGTTTGGAACTGTATTTTCATTGACTTTTGTGTGAAATGCCAGTCATTAATATATTGTTTATTTACAGGCATTCTGGTTTTCTAAAAACTGCTCATTACAGAAACATTCAAACAAATATTTACAAATTTGTGTTTTACTTGGTATTTTTTTATATTCTTGGCATGTTGGCAATTCATTATATATATATATATGGGAACCAACAACAGCACATACATTAGGCTATACCCATATTTCTATTTATAACGCAGCCACTTTAAATTCACATAATGTTTCACATCTGAGTAACAGAAATATAATGAAATATATATATATATATATATATATATATATATATATATATATTTCATTATATTTCTGTTACTCAGATGTGAAACATTATGTGAATTTAAAGTGGCTGCGTTATAAATAGAAATATGGGTATAGCCTAATGTATGTGCTGTTGTTGGTTCCCATGACATGCTACATTTTAACATTTTAATGACAGTGTCTTGGCTATAAATTTTGCATTTCACTAATGAAGGGGAATGTAAAGCATTAAATCAACCAGGTCTCTGAAATAGCTCAGAGGTGCATGAAGCTTCATTTGACAAGCATATATAGACAGAGCACAACTCAGTGTCACACATTTAGATAATGGAAGAACAACACAGAAACAAACAGGGTCAACAGTCTGGAAGAAGAGGAGTAATGATGTGTGGTGGAAGAAGGGTACGGAGGCAAAACAGTGGAAGAGGTCAAGATTGTGGACATGTTTCTAATGAAATAAGGACACCATTGCAGACAATGTTATCAATCATGACCTTACAATGACTGAGGGTCAAAAGGTAAAGCCGAATGTTGAGAGAACAACAGTGTCTTCAATCATTCAAACGTTTGTACACAGAACAGGTGTGTAATCAGACATTATTTTCAGTAGGCTACTGTAATACTGTAATACGTACTCCACTTGCATTTTACATACAGTAGGCTAATACAGTAAATATACTTTATAGAGAATGTAACACACAAACACACACACATATATATACAGTGTGTGTGTGTGTGTGTGTGTGTGTGTGTGTGTGTGTGTGTGTGTGTGTGTGTGTGTGTGTGTACCAGAGTTTCCGCTAGAAAACAAGTGACCGGCAGAGGTTTCGTTTTCCGGACATTTTGATGATATATGCTGGTCAAAGATACTTAATTAGTAAAGTTGAGGAAAACTGGAGGCAGGCTATGTAACTTAAAAAATTACATAATCAGGCCGAATGCAACATGTTTATTAGCCTAACTTTCAAGTAGACGAAAAAAAAATCATTTTCTACTATGGTTCGTTTCTTCATTCGGATCTATTTGCGATCCATTCCATTCTAAACAAACAACGCAGTTTATATGCTTCGTCCTTGTTTCATTATTCATTAAGATAATAATTAATAAATGCACGCATAATTATCAGCGAAACTTGATCAATGTTGCAGATATGTTTTGCTATATGCATGCACAAACAAATGCCTTTCAACTTATCTGCAAAATTCAGAATAAAATGAATGTGCAGCAATTTGTACAAATAGAGAGTCTAGGTATACTATAAGTGTTGTAGCCATTAAGCTCATTTAGTTTAATATTTGTTAAAATATTTTAATGTTATTTTTTTATTTATGTTGATTATGAAAAGTGAACAGCACAATATCGAGAGACATGGAGCGGGTCAGACATGATTTTGACCACTTAATTAAGTTTGGTTTTGTAGAAAGACTTTTCTGAAGTGAATTTCGTTTTGTATAAATTGTATCTTAATTTTAATATTTTTTTTTATCAACCGATTGCCTGGAAATAAAGCAGACGATAGGCCTAATCATGCAGGCGCCTGCGCGGTCACTTGCATTGCTCGTGAACTTGAGCGCATCTCATCCTAATTTAACGAAACTCAGCATAGGGCTCACAGACATGAAATATATCTTAAGAAAGCTTGAAATGTCTTTTTAACAATTTAAAA
Source organism: Rutilus rutilus (assembly GCA_021464565.1). Taxonomy (NCBI): domain Eukaryota; kingdom Metazoa; phylum Chordata; class Actinopteri; order Cypriniformes; family Leuciscidae; genus Rutilus; species Rutilus rutilus. Next base: position 38,546,908 of record JAJAQA010000008.1, read on the forward strand.
CTAAAAGAAATAGGCTACGCTCTGATTATGTAATCATATGCATTTCTCTCTATAGGCGCGTTCACTATGGAGATGGATCGTCAACTTCATCTTTACAGCTGTTGTTGCTGTTAATAAACTAAAAATAATAGGCCTATAATTTTATTAAACAATAAATTAAATAAAATTGTAATTGTATTAAAAAAGTAACAAAAAAATCCTGTTTAAGTTTTTTTTTTTTTTTTTTTTTCACCTATGCTAATTAC
>JAJAQA010000008.1:38552152-38579652 GCA_021464565.1 Rutilus rutilus
CAGATAATTCATGTTGATGTGTCTGGTTACATCGGGTCCGGGCTTTAAAAGCCACGGGCCGGGTCGGGTCCGGTTGTTATTTTCAGGCCCGTTGAGAACTCTAATGCTTAATGCCCAAAATGTTCTATATAAGGAGAAATGTCTTACATTATCGCATAATACTTTAATGTTTAATGGGTTATTTCAGATTTTTCTAGAGATAGAGTATGTTTATGAGCTGTTAAATTCATAAAACTTTATTAAAAATGAATTAAAACAAAATTACTAAATGAAAACTAAATCCATAAAGTGATAGGAATCCCTAAAATGCACATGAGACCCTGGATCACGTCACCAGTCTCGAGTCGCACGGGTATATCTGTGGCAATAGCCAACAATACATTATACGGGTCAAAATTATCCATTTGTCTTTTATGCCAAAAATCATGAGGATATTAAGGAAAGATCATGTTCCATGAAGATATTTAGTAAATTTCCTACCGTAAATATATAAAACATGTATTTGTGTGAGTGAATGCGGCACAATCGCCAACATAAATGAACAACTTTAAAGGAGATTTTCTCAATGTTTCGATTTTTTTGCGCCCTCAGATTCCAGATTTACAATAGTTGTATCTCGACCAAATATTGTCCTATCATAACAAACCACACATCAATGGAAAGCTTAATTATTCAGCTTTCAGATGATGTATAAATCTCAATTTCCGAAAAATGACCCATGTGACTGGTTTTGTGGTCCATATGTGAAGAACCTTGTTTTTTTTGTTTTTTTTAAGTTTCATTTTTATCTCATTGTATATGCACATTAGGACAGTAAATGGACCTCCTGCTGTTTGATGAAATTTAGATGAAAGGTCTCTTAATTAAGTCTGATAAACAAACAAAGCCACCATAGAGGAAATTAACAGCAATCCATGTTCTTACTGACCCATACTGTATATAGTGGAGGATTTCCTACTGATAGAATCAGAGACCACACACACACACACACACACACACACACCACACACACAAAACAACTGCATTACACCCTTCCCATCGCCACAGAGACATTTCCTGTCTCCATTGTCCTGCTAGAGAACATACTGACCATAACACACACAGACACACAACATACGCAGAGGGCACATTACACACACACACTACAACACAAACACTCTCCCACACACTGAATAACAACAGAGCTGCACACAATAGCATGCACACACACATGACTGCACACAGCAGTTCAGACGTCTACACACACACACACACACACACACACAGTGTGTATTTTGAGATATGGCCGCATGTATAACGCCCCAGTGACGGGGTGGAATTTGCACTCGGCACAACCATCACATCGTTATATAGTGTGAACAACCAACTCAAAAGTATTTAGTACAGAGTAGTGTTGATTGTATAGTGCATGCAAAAATCAACACACTCTCCTAATACGTTTGTGAAGTCATTGTGAATCAGTTCGTTCGGATGATTCACATGAATGAACTGAATCAAATAAATCATTTGTCCATGCATCTCTTTTGTAGCAAAATATTTAGTTAAATGCTGCTTGCCATGGTTTTGAACCCAGCTAAACTGTATTTTATCTATTTTAAGATCTTCATCCTTTTATTTTCTCATGCACGAAACCCACGAGAAGCCTAAATACATTTCTGTCAGTTTAACGCCGTCAATTAAAATCTTTGATTTTCTCATGTGCGTGTGAGCACAAGCAGCCTTTTCTGGCGCATCTACGTACTTTTATTTTGGCTTGATTTGTAGGTCAGTGGAGAAAGAGAGGAAAGTAGAGAGAGCGGTGTCATTTTTAATCAGGTGAATACTGTTTCTGACTGCAGAATTAGGGTAAAATGACAACAACACTGTAAAAAAAAAAAAAAAAATTGCTGCTTTAAAGTTTAAGTACAATGAACTTGGATGTAAACTTAAATTACATTAAAATGACATAAAAAAAATGTGTTAACTTAAAATTGCTTATTTTGATGCATTAAAGCAATGCAAATACATATGCTGTCATAACTTCAGTCCTTGCGTTTACTTCAGTTCGCCTCATTTAAACAGACACTGTCCCTTTAAATAGCCTCACAGTGTTTAACTCGTTTTTTGAAGAGCTTTTAGTGCTAAAAGAGCCGCTTGACTGTAGTTCAGCTACTTTAAATGATGAGTAGTTTGTTGCTTGGCAAACTTCAGCTTCACACACGCGGACCGCACAGACCACGCGACTAGCCAGAATCAAAGCAGCAGCCGAGTTTCAAACACACAGGAACATTCCACTAATGTCTAAGAAAAAACTGAGAGAGAGAGAGAGAGAGAGAGGGAGAGAGAGAGAGAGGAAGAGAGAGAGAGAGAGAGAGAGAGAGAGAGAGAGAGAGAGAGAGAGAGAGAGAGAGAGAGAGAGAGAGAGAGAGAGAGAGAGAGAGAGAGAGAGAGAGAGAGAGAGAGAGAGAGAGAGAGAGAGAAAGAGATGTTGTGGTTTTGTTGCTCTGAGACGCATGAACCCACAAGCAGCCCGGCAGCCTTCCCAGAAAACAACTATATTTCTGACAAGCACTCTAATGCAACCACAACACAAACACACACACACACACACACACACACACACACACTGGAGGCTTATGGGTCTAAAGATATCTATGGGTTGAGGGGGGTTAACTCTCCAACAAGCTCAGATTTATGATGTGTTCGAGGAGACATTTGTCAAAGCTACTGACATTGGCTTGTTTAATTGGTTGATTTGAACAAATTAATTAATTAGATTTGCTGAATGCTTGTCTAATTGATTTGATTAGTTGCAATATCTCATTAATATCCTCCTAATCGTTTTTCATAAACAAAACTGACACAATTGCTTAGTTAGTTGTCTCTATTATCATTTCTCCCACACTCTTAAAAATAAAGGTTCTTTTTTGGAATCAGTGGTTCCATGAAGAACCTTTAACATCCACAGAACCTTTTCATTCCAAACCCGTAAGACCTTCGATCATCTTCGGAACACAAATGAAAATGTTGTACATCTTTTCACAAGATGTAAAATAAGTCTCTGATGTCCCCAGAGTGTGTGTGTGAAGTTTTAGCTCAAAATACCCCACAGATATTTTTATATAGCATGTTAAAATTGTCACTTTTTGAGGGTGAGCAAAAACACACCGTTTAAATGCAAATGAGCTGCTGCTCCCGGCACAGGGGGCGGAGCTACAAGAGCTCGTGTCCTTTTACCTCACACACACACGCACTGTAAATTTCAAAAACTTTTAGCCTTTTATGTTCAAACCGGAGTCAGACAATGATGGAGAGACTCAAGAAGAAGTGACAACATGTAGAAGCAACAGGACATTTCTGAATGGTTAGTTGATGAATTTATGAAGCTTATGTGTAGTTATCTTCTAGTCATTGATTAGCTTATCCTGTCTTGATAATCTATGAATCGTGTTCAGGGGGCGGGGTTTATGTCAATTTTAGGGTTGGTGATGTCACTAACCCGGGAGGAATGTGGTGTAGTCTCTGAACTTTGAGCGTTGTAACTTTGCAGATGTTGTTTATGCTCAAACAGCAACATTACACACTAACTAAAGTTAGAAAAGTGAAATCATAATCAACCACCCCTTTAAATCCGAGAGCTTTCTGTCCCTCCATAGACAGCAACGCCGTTGCAACTTTCAAGGCCCAGAAAGGTAGTAAAGACCGATAAAATAGTCATCGTTAAAATAGTCCATGTGACTCCAGTTGTTCGAGAATGCTTTTTGTGTGCAAAAAAACAAACAAAAATAATGACTTTATTCAACAATTTCTTCTCGTCTCTGCAATTTAGCCCGATACCGATAACCGATAATTCTTTATATTTGAAAGCTAATATTAATGATTACATTAAAAATGAACTTATATCGGCCGATACCGATATGGTGGCCGATATTTCGTGCATAAAGTCGTTATTTTTGTTTGTTCTTGTCACTTCATAACATTAAGGTTGAATCACTGGAGTCACATGGACTCTTTAAACGTTGTCTTTACTACCTTTCTGGGCCTTGAAAGTGGTGATTAAATTGCTGTCGGGACAGAAAGCTCTCAGGTTTCATCCCAAAACATCTTAAATAGTGTTCTGAAGATGAACGAAGGTCTAACGGGTTTGGAACGACATGAGGGCGAGTAATTAATGACAGAATTTTCAGTTTTGGGTGAACTATCCCTTTAAGTGAGCAATTTTTAGTTATAATTCAACAGTCTTCACCATCAGTCTCCCTATTTAATTAACAAAGGCAAGTAAATAAGCTTCAGAGTGTCTGTCCATGACAACCTCAGAGCAAGTGTCACCATGGTTAAGCTTCTCGGACACCGTGCTAATTAAACAGGAACGTTTTACACTGCTACAGCTTGTACACACACTGCTGCTTCTGACACACACACACACACACATATTTCATTAGACACAATGCAAACACAGTTGTTTTTTATCTCGTTGATTCAAACGCTCCTTCTGTTTCGACTTGGATTACGTCCATGGCAGCTGCTACACATGAATGAAGAAGACATACCACAGACCGGTGTTTACCAAGTCCCCCGTGGTGAAAATCAAGCTTTTAATGTTGTTTATGTGTATATGTGGTGTTTTTTAATATGCTTTAAGACAAACCGTGTGTAAATTCATAAGTCGACAGCATTGCTGAGTATTTTGTGAACCAAAGACAGTCTCAAAAACACGCTTTGAAATCGCTGGTGTTTCTGACGTCACAAACTACCTTGTAACCAATCAGATCAACGTGTGATCGTCAACTAGTGGATCTCTGAGCTGAGCGAGTGAGTGGAGGCGGGGCTCATTTGCATATTCATAGAACCGCACATACTAAATGACGCAAGGGTGTCGAGTTACATTTTAGCATGGGTGATATATAGAGTGGGTTTTAGCATATCATTAATAGCGAACTAGCAGGGGAGTCTCGAGAAAAGCCAGGTTATCCTGGTATATTGTTGTGCAGATATGAAAAATCGGGTAGATTTAGCAATATAGCGAGTGTATGATGTATATTACGATGAACTATATGCCTTTCTCCACTGACGTTCTGATTTGTACAAAGCGTTTCTGATGCTTGAACGGGAACATGGTTTGTGTAACATTAGCAACACATTATTAGCTGTTTGATAACATAGTCAAGACAAGGCTAATCATATCAATTACCGTTATGTGTCCGACGTTGTGAAGAACGATAGCATTGTGCAGCGGGTTACACCTCAGTAAGTTGGTCGAGTGGATCTCTGAGCTGCTGTGAGTGAGTGGAGGCGGGGCTAATTTGCATATTCATAGAACCGCGTATACTAAATGAGGCAACCCAGCAAGCAATTTTGCGTTTAAAAGACGTCTAATGGCCGTCCAATCACAGCCCAGACGTCTAAAACAAGGCAAAATTTGGGCTGTCAGTGAAAATGTAATCTAAACCACGTCTAAACCATAGCCTAAGAATAGACTAGTCATCAGCTAGATAACAAAGAAATGATTTAAACGATTAAACAAACGTCTATTCTTGGGATATGGTTTAGACGTTGATTAAATTTTCACTGACAGCCCGAATTTTGCCTTGTTTTAGAAGTCTGGGCTGTTTAGAGGCGGGGCTCATTTGCATATTCATACTAAATGAGGGAAGGGTGTCGAATTACATTCAAGCTATTTTAAGGCATGACGAATTTTTTTCACGAAAAATTATTTTGGTGATCAAAGATGAGTTAAAATTATTGACTACAAATAAAAAGTCTCACCAAAAGATATATCACCTCACTATATATAAAAAGCAAAAGAAATGCGCATGCAACGTCCTAGTTACGTTGTAAATTAGTAAGTCGTGAAATTACCAAAAAAGTACCAATAAATGACGTAACTGGTGTTTCGTGTGTAAACTTATCTCTGAAGGATGTTCAATTCATTCATCAGGAGCTGTTTTCAATGAACTCTCCAAACATCTAATTTTAAAAGCTATTAATGTCTGATTACTAGTGGCTATTGTGTAATTAATAAAGCAATTCTCCAGTTAATTTGCACATTTAAATAGCATTTTAAAGAGGTTTTTTGGAGTGCATCATTAACTCCTAATGACTCTTGAGTGTTTCACACGTCCGGTAACTCTCATTTAAAGTCATTATGGCTTGATTACCAGTCGACACTAACGTCTATTGTGTTGCACACCCTGCATACTGTGCGTCATGTTTGTCATTCTACAGTGATCCCGATCACTGGGAATATTCACGGACAATCAAACGGGCTGACTGAAGACTGCTGGGATTGTTGAAGCACAATCTATCGGCTCATTACCATTTTAATAGCTGCTCCACGGATACCAGCCCGCTTGTCTCCTCTTTCCCAGTTTGTCGTTTAAAAACTGCTAATTACCGCTGACCTCGGGCCGTCCGGGTCACGGGAGGGGGTTGGGAGCGGGCCGGGGGTTTTATTCTGATAGTTAGCGAGCAGTGAGGCGAAACAGAGGGAGGAGACGCATCAATCTAACGCTTGTAATCTGGGTTCAGACCCCAAATCTCTGGCCAGGAGAGTTTCTTCACACGGATCACTTTAATCAGTTCAGTTCGGATCCCTGCTGAACACAACTCAATATCTATCTTTATTAAGATAACGAAAATACCTGGGGACGGTTGCATAAACGTAGCCACTTTATGTTAAGATTGACCAACTATAGCAGTTAGACAGTCTTACTTTTCCATTTCAACCTTCTATGTAACTGACTTTTGAAGAGTTAGGACTAGTCTTAAAGAATTAAAAACAGATGACTAACTTTTAAGACTATAAGATTAGTAAAAGGCAAAGTAACTTTGGTAACACTTTATTTTACAGTGTCCTTGTTACATATGTAACATGTAGTTACCATAGTAATAAAGTATGCATAATTACATGCAACTAAACCAAACCCTATAGTAAGTACATGTTGTTAATTAATGTTACTCAGTATTACATATAATTAAACTGTAACAATGGCACGTTAAAATAAAGGGTTACACTTTATTTTAAGGTGCCTTTGTTAAAGTGTACTTATACATTTAAGTACTGAGTAATATTAAGTAACTACTTGTACTTACTATAGGGTTTGGTTTAGTTGCATGCATAATTTATATTGATTACTATGGTAACTACATGTAACATATGTAACAATTGCAAAATAAAGTGTAACCACAACTTTTTATCTACAGGGAAACACTATAAAACACTCAATGTGGAGAAGAACTTAAATGTATTATACATTTAATTAGTTAAAAGTTAAACAAAAAAGGAAATCCAAGTTGTTGCTGATTATCAATAAACAATAATAAAAAAAATACTAAACTAAAAATAAAAGGACATAAACTGAAATTGTGATCGCCTAAAGATGAAGCAATTATCTCTGTTTTATTGTGTGTTGTTATTGTGGCCACTCTAGGCCCCGCCCACATTCTCGAGCAGGCGATCTGATTGGCTGACGCGGGTCCTGGGGCAGTTGTCCCGTCTCCGTCTAGACTCAACCGGGCAGAACCCGCGCGACCGCGCAACGGACACACCGGAGCCCGCACAAGCCACGGACGAGAGCGATACGGATTGTTCCTCGTAGACAGGACTGTAAGGACGCTCGTGAGGTTGATTCCGGAACGGGACTAACGGGACACGGTGTCGTTTCACACTTTAACGGACGCGCTCGCGCTCCCTCCCCTTTGCTTTGCTCTGGCACGAGACTGTGAGAAAGTGAGAAAGTCTTGAACTCCGGTAAACTCGTGCTGGAATTCCGCGCTCCCGTGATTCGCTGGGATTGTCGATATCGTCATGGCTCGGTTCGGGCTCGGGCTCGCGCTGCTGGCGCTCGGTTTGGGGCTCGCGCACGCGTTCGGGGACGAGGAGGAGATGACCTGCGACCCGATCCGCATCTCCATGTGTCAGGATTTGGGATATAATGTGACCAAGATGCCGAACCTGGTGGGAAACGTGTTGCAGTCCGACGCCGAGCTCCAGCTGACCACATTTACACCATTAATACAGTACGGCTGCTCCAACCAGCTGAAGGTGAGAGCTTACAACACACACACACACACACACACACACACACACACTCACACATTCAGACTGTAACCAGAACCTTCACACACACACACACACACACACACACACACACCATCACATACACACACACACATATTCAGACTGTAACCAGAACCTTCACACACACATCCCATCCCATCACACACACACACACGCACATCCCATCCCACACACACACACTTTAACTAGTCCATTTCCAAATTTTGACATGATATGAAAGCATCATTATTATTACTAAATTATTACTAAATTATCATAAAATATTAAAACCAATCATGAATGATACAATTTGAATCATATTATTGTTATTAATTATATTATTGTGACAAAGGAAATATTTAAATAATAGTGACTTATACAAGTATAATGAATTAGAATAATTATTAAAATTATTATTATTAGCTGTATTATTGTTGCTACTGTGAATAAAATTGTGACAAAGGAAAGATTCAAATTATAATGATTTATAATAAAATTATAAACAATTTATTTTTATTTTACAACAATTACTATAAAAATATTTTTTGTCTTATTATTGCTATTAATCTAATGTGGGGAAAGATTCAAACAATTGACAGTATTTAATAATTATATATACAGTATATTATATAATTAATATCAGTATTATATTAAGATAATAATTATATACAATTAATAATAATTATTATTATTAAGGTGCTAGTAATGTTTATAAACAGTAATGTAAAACAATCATGCCAATGTAGTTATCAATTGGAATTTTACCCAGAAATCACACACTCACTCACTCACACACATACACACACCAAGAGCGTAGCAAGGATACACACTCACTCAAACACACACTCACTCACACACACACACCAAGACCGTAGCCAGGATGCACACACACTCACACACACACACACACACACACACACACACCACACACACACACACACACACACACACACACACATCAAGACTGTAGCCAGGATACACACTCACTAACTCAAACACACACACTCACACACCAAGACCGTAGCCAGGATACACACACACTCACTCACTCAAACACACCAAGAGCGTAGCAAGGATAAACACAAACATAAACACACACATACACGCATCAAGATCATAGCCAGGATACACACACACTCACTCACTCAGACTCACACACACTCACTCACACGCACACAGACACACTCTTGTACATCTATCTTTGTGAGGACATTCATTGACACACTGTAATCTCTTGCTCTTGAACATTAATAATCATAATCCTAAACCTGATCCCTAAAACCAAGTGTTGACCCTCAAACGGGCCTTTAAAGGCTCTCAGAGAGAGAGGACCGGCCGACATGTCCTCACTTTACTCTCTTTGTCCTCACTCCAATGGTCTAAAACTCAAAACAGTACACACACACGCATCAAGACCGTAGCCAGTACACACACACACTCACAGACTGTACTCTACACAGTGTGTTTGTCTCATTATACTTGTAACGACTAAAATTCCTGGAATTGTCCTCATGAATGCCGTAAACTCTTTAAAGGACGTGTGCTGGGGACACACCAGTGAGAGGTGTTCATAAACTTCATACACTGGCACAATAATCTGTTTACATAATCATAGATACACTAGGAGCTTTCTGTAAGTGTATACAGATATAAACTATCTTAATTAGTATAGCCTAAGCTGATTAATTTGAGGACAGCATGAAGTCTGCAGGATGTCATAAGTGTGTGTGTGTGTGTGTGTGTGTGTGTGTGTGTGTGTGTGTGTGTGTGTGTGTGTGTGTGTGTGTGTGTGTGTGTGTGTGTGAGCACTGAAGACAGAGGCAGTTGTTGTTTTATTGATTCAGCGCGGAGAGAAAGCCTCCCACTCGGACACCCATGTGTGTTTGCTGGAGAATCTCGTGATTAAAGCTACTGGTTATCACAAACATCTTAATGCCAGAGCTCTTCAGTCCTTCGAGATATAACTCAAAATGCCATATTGATGCAAAAACATAATTATGTTGTTTTTTTTTTGTGCTGGGCAACGATTAATCGCATCCAAAATAAAAGTTTGTGTTTACATAATATATGAGAAAAATGTGTTATTTATATATAAAATATTGATATTTATAAATAATAAAAATTATTTATATATATTTATACAGTATATACATGCAAATATTTCTTATTTCAAATATATATGTACATGTGTGTGTATTTATATATACAAAATAATTATACACATACACACACGTTATGTAAACACAAACTTTTATTTTGGATGTGATTAATCGTTGCCCAGCACTAGGTTTTTTTTAATGCACAATTGCGGATTTCTTGAAGTGCTTGTAATGTGATGCAGTGAAAGTCCATATAACTCATGCACACACACACACACACACACACCAGAAAAAATCATTTCTCACCATAAACACACATGCATATTAGACATGCAAGAGTGTGTTTCCCTGAAAATGTGCAATACTAGAAAATCCATTTTTTGCGTTTTTTTTATTTTATGGTATGTTTATTTTTCCTACGTTTTATGTCTCTCTATTAGTTTTATCTGTATTATATGCTTTTTTATTCATCTATTTTTTTCTGTACAGCACTTCGGTTGTTTTTAAAGTGCTTTATAAATAAAGTTCGGTTTGATTCCTGATTTCCCAAGATTCTGATTCACTCCTCGGCTTTTCTGTCTCCCAGTTCTTCTGTAATGCACAATTGCTGATTTCTTGAAGTGCATGTAATGTGACCGCAGTCCATAGTATTTCCCAACTCATGCGCACACACACACACACACACACACACACAAAACACAAAATGAATTCCTCACCAGAAACACATGCATCTTAGACATGCAAGTGTGTGAGTTTTTTTTTTTACTGTTTTTATGGTATGTTTATCTTTCTTGTGTTTTATGTCTCTTGATAAGTTTTATTTTATTTTATGTGTAACAAATGTATAGCTCATGTTAGTTAACACATTAGCTAACGTTAACAAATGAACCCTATTGTGAAGTGTTACCAATGCATTCCTGATTTCCCAAGATTCTAATTCTTTTTCTTCTTGTCTTCCCTCCAGTTCTTCTTGTGCTCCGTCTACGTTCCCATGTGCACGGAGAAGGTTCCCATCCCGATCGGCCCGTGCGGAAGCATGTGCTTGTCCGTAAAGCGGAAGTGTCTTCCGGTCCTGCAGGAGTTTGGCTTCGTGTGGCCGGAGCTGCTGAACTGCAGTCTTTTCCCGCCTACGAACGACCAGAACCACATGTGCATGGAGGGACCGGGAGACGAGGATCCGCCGTTTCACGCGGTCCGACCGTTCGCGCCGCAGGAGGAGGAGTGTGTGGCGCTGGGAGCCAGCGTTGAGCAGTACGCTTGGGTGAAGCGTAGCGGGAGCTGTTTGCTACAGTGCGGATACGACGCGGGATTGTACCGACGGCAAGCTAAAGTTTTCACTGATGTTTGGATGGCGGTTTGGGCCGTTCTATGCTTCATTTCTACCACGTTCACCGTGCTCACGTTCTTAGTCGACTCGTCCCGGTTCTCCTACCCGGAGCGACCGATTATTTTCCTTAGCATGTGCTGCAACATATACAGCGTGGCGTTCATCGTGCGGCTAACCGTCGGACGCGAGCGGATCTCGTGCGACATGGAAGAAGCGGCCGTTCCCGTTTTGGTCCAAGAGGGGTTGAAGAACACCGGATGCGCCATCGTTTTCCTCCTCACGTATTTCTTCGGGATGGCGAGCTCGATCTGGTGGGTGATCCTGACGCTAACGTGGTTCCTAGCGGCCGGGCTGAAGTGGGGTCACGAGGCTATCGAAATGCACAGCTCGTACTTCCACATCGCGGCTTGGGCCATTCCCGCCGTTAAAACCATCGTGATCCTCATCATGCGACTCGTGGACGCCGACGACCTCTCCGGGATGTGCTACGTTGGAAACCAGAACCTTGATGCGCTTACCGGATTCGTAGTTGCGCCACTTTTCACGTATCTAGTCATCGGGACTCTGTTCATCGCAGCCGGACTGGTTGCGCTTTTTAAGATCCGCTCGAATTTACAAAAAGACGGGACTAAGACGGACAAGCTGGAGAGGCTGATGGTTAAAATCGGTGTGTTTTCGGTGCTATACACGGTGCCAGCGACTTGCGTAATTGCATGCTACTTCTACGAAATTTCAAATTGGACCGACTTTCGTCAGTCAGCGCGGGATTCGTACATGGCAGCGGAGATGCTGCGGATCTTTATGTCTCTTCTGGTGGGAATCACATCGGGAATGTGGGTCTGGTCCGCTAAAACCCTTCACACGTGGCAGCGATGTTCCCACCGACTCGTTCACACCGGGAGAAACAATCGCGTCAAACGGACCGCCAACGGCTGGGTCAAACCGGGCAAAGGCAACGAGACCGTTGTGTGACCCGCGCTCACGGTTCCTCTCGTCATGTAGCACTATTGTTCGTTCACTTTACGCAAAATGTTCTTAAGATGATCTTACACTGGACGGTGCAGTTTTTTTTTCCCGTGTAAATATGCACTACGCCTGCCTAACGTCAAACTCTCACTGAAGTGCCTTCGTTGTGTGCGGACGAGCTACTCTACTCGACCCGACCTGGTGCTGGATTCTGGGAAACGTAGTTTTATTTTGCTCCTCTGTGCCGTTTACCTCGCTACCTGGTTCATTTCTCCTGTGACTGAACGCTTATGAAACCTGTTACTGCTGCATACGCCAAAAAAATTATGTTCTTCCTCAGTACTTTTGTCTTGTTTTCCAGCACAAATATAAAAAAATTCAGAAATCAAGTTACATTTACTTGAGGAGGAGGAGGAGGAAAAGGACTTGTTTTCTGAAAAATTTGTTTTTATTTATGCTTAAAACAAGTAGGGATGCACGATATATCGGCCACCATATCGGTATCGGCCGATATATGTAAAAAAATTTATGTTATCGTTATCGGTCCGAAAAGAAAATTTGGCTGATATATTAAAGCCGATTAATAATGTATTATTTCCTTCAGCTGAGACTCTTCAGATGCGCACTGTTCAACATGATGGTTTTCAATTGCTTGAAATATGATCGTAATCATAAAAAAGAAAAAAATACAGTAAAGTGCAACATGTGCTGTCATATCAGCTATTTATAATAAGCTAGAACATCATTATGATTGTGTGTTTGGGACGTGGTTTTTAATGGTGAGGCTTTTGTTTTTTGTAATCAGGCTCTCAGAAATTATATAAAAAATTGGATTTAGATTTATCGGCCAATATATCGGTTATCGGCTTTCAAATATAAAGAATTATCGGTTATGGGTATCGGCCAAAATTTTCATATCGGTGCATCCCTAAAAACAAGAACAAATGCCAACAATGTAAAAAAAAAAAAAAAGTTGCGACTTAAATTTTTTAAGTACATTCAACTTGGATGTTTAAGTCATTTCAACTTAAACTACATCAAACTGACTAAAAAAAAACGCGTTGAATCTTGAAGCAATGTAAAAACATGTTGTTTTAACTTAATTTTTTAAGGTAAAATCAACTTAATTTAAATAGGGGAAAAAATGGTAATTTCAACTTAAACTACATCAAACTGACTTTTTAAAAAAACGAGTTGAATCTTGAAGCAATGTAAAAACAACTTAATTTAAATAGGGGAAAAAATGGTAAAAATTTCAACTTAAACTACATCAAACTGACTTTTTTTAAAACCGAGTTGAATCTTGTTTCACTTATAAGTTAAAAATTGCTTAACTTATTTTGATGTTAAAGCAATGTAAAAACATGTAAAAATCAACTTAATTTAAAGAGGAAAAAAAATATTTTTGACCCCACTGGCAGATATTTTTGTCTTTTGTCAATGTAAAAACATATGGGCCCGGTTTCACAGACAGGGCTTAGACTAAGCCAGGATTAGACCATAGATCAATTAGGACATTTAAGTAATTTTTATAAACATGCTTAGAAAAAAACATTACCGATGTGCATCTTAAAACTAAAAAGGCACTGATATATTTTTAAGATCAGTCAGTGCAAGTTTATTTCAGTGGAAACAGCTCAGACTTACATTTTAGTCTAGGACTAGTCTTAAGCCCTGTCTGTGAAACCAGGGGATGTTGTCTTAACTTTATTGATCAAATAATTTTTTACAGTGAAAAATCTACTTAATTTAAAAAAGGTAAAAACAATTTTTTTTCTTGTTTTAACCATAAACTCACTTAATTTTGATAAATTTTTCAGTCATTTTGGTTCTCAAGTAACATGATTTAAGACAAAAAAACTGAGTCAGAACATTTTTTTTTTTTGCGGCATGCTTTCAAGTTGTGTTGGAAATGCGGTTTTGTTGCGAAACACTGAAGCAGAAAGTCAGTGTGTGCAATGGCATGTCCGACAGAAGTATGTGCAAAGGTTGCTTACTAACTTAAACTGTTGCCATTTTGCTGTTTTAAATGACATTTCACATCTTGCACAACGTCACAATGATCAAATGAGTTTCAGAGTTGCGTTTTTTACAGGTCAGAAACTCTTATTGCAACAAAACGTGAACGCTTTATAAATTATTGCTCAGAGATTTCTACAGTCTGCCTTCAATATTTACTTACTGTTGTTTATTTTTGATATGACAAAGCTATGATGGGACTTTTTGTTTGTTTTTGTTTTTTTGCGCTGTCAGACACACGTTCACTCTGAATATGACACAAGACAATCACTGACCGTGCCGTACGGGACTCCCGTAGGGTCCATGAATGTATTGACCGATGATTTTGATGATGATAAACTCTATTTTTACACAAACATTATGAAAGTGCCTCATAAACTCACATGCAGGTGGTACAGTCCTGGATTTCATGAAGGACTTCTGGATCGATTTGTACATAAACTGTTTGTAGTTGTTATTTTTTGTGTTATGAAATGCTAATTTATCTTTGTAAAAACTAAGAAACTGAACAAAAATGAATTTATTTAAGAATGCTTTTGTATCAAATGAAAAATTAAAACTTTGAAAATCAATGGCAGAGTCCGTGTGCATATTTTGTCTCGTTTTATAGACATTATTAAGTTCAGTCTCTCTGTCTCTTCAGACGCCTTGTGACCCTTGTAAATCTCTATTATGTGGCCAGGAATTAAAGGATTGTTTTGGGCATTAGGTAGCAAATCTTTCTCCGCAGAATTAGAGGCTTGACTTGTTTTTTAGATCACTTTAAAATTCCTCCACCCAGAATTTGGACACGAATTTATCCTCCAGTCCAACTTCCCCCCTCGAGGTCACTACACCCGACCCGGCCCGGCTCAGGGTTTCTTGCAAGACACATTGTCGTAAGGTTTTATAGCTCTGATTGAGCTGTTAAAACTTAACATTTACATAGGCTATATACATTATCAATATTGGGATTTTATATGACCACATGGCCCATAACCCCAAAATAGTTAATCGTTAGAATAAATACTAATATTATTATATTACTAATATAATTAATTATTGTGGATTGAAATGTGCTTAGTCACATCAGCTGATTTCTAATATGATGCTGCTCCCTACTGGTCATTTGAAGTACTACAGATGAAGCTGTTACAGGGGAACAGACAGCAAAACTATTAGATTTCTCTTGAATCCTATTTTAAAAAATAAATTAAAAAAAGCTACTTTTTTATTCTAAAAAGTAATAAAGTTTAATTTTAAGACACTTAACAGTTAGTTGTGGTTGTCTCAGCTTCAGATGCATAACTTCTATGCTTCAACATTAGTAAATACTACTTAAAGTCAACTTGAAGTGGGCGTTTGACCACATTTGCGCTGTATCTATCAGAGCAGAGATGCCCAAACTGGCCCGTGATGACCTTTGATTTGGCCTAACACACATCCACTTTCAGAAGTGGAAAAAACCAGTAAGGGGGAAAAACATGCCATTGAAGCACATCTTCATTTCTAATGTATCGTTTTGTTTTAACTTGATGTTTTAACAGTGAATTTCATTAAAGAGGCCGCATTATTCGCCTTTTTCAAACTCTTGATTTTGTTTTTGGGCTCTACTAGAACAGGTCTTCATGCTTAAAAATGTACGTTTAAACATAAAGTTTAAAAATGTAAATGTAAAACATTATTTTCCTCATATTCTCCATTGTTGCGGCTCCTCTCTTCCCAGTCTGTCAGTAACGCTCTGTTTACTTCCTGTCTCTATGAAGCCCCTCCTTCTGAAAAGCACACTGTGCTCTGATTGGTCGGCTGGAGCAGTGTGTTGTGATTGGTCGAGCGCTTCGAGTGTGTTTGGGAAATGACCCGCCCCTTACCATAACCACCAGTTTAACACACTACTAACTAACTCAACCAGGCCCCGCCCCTTTATTCTGCATATTAATTATTATAATGAGGAATATTGTGACGTGTTCGTTCCCGGAAGAAACTCAAGACTACAATGGAGGCGTTTCAGGAGTTCAGAAACACTGATATAGAGAAGAACTCAAACAGCAACATTACACACTAAACAAAGATGAACATGGAAAACAAGCATAAGTGGTGCTCTTAAAAAAAAAAAAAAAAAAAACTTTCATTTTGATATAATAGGAAATTAATTTTGCCCTGTGGTCTTTAATCAAGTTTGATTTTTGGCCCTTGGTAGTAAAAAGCATGGGCACCTCTGCATAAGACATTCAATACCATATAACAACCAACCAATCAGGGTTATAAAGTCTACTATTAGGATGTAACTTATCTTATTAGTAACAAATATAAATTATTAAAGTTATTCACCCCTAAATTACGACCAAGCATACTGAAAACAACACAGCGTAAATGTAATTGTGGAGTTAGCAAAATAGCTAGTTAATACAGTCTTCAAATACAATGTCTCATTAAGTTTTTTACTTACATGGAAACACGTGGAAATGTTCTGGAACTCTCGTCAACTCAACTAACTACTACTGATGAAATTGTGCTGTTTATTAAACCTGAACTCCGCCTATTGGGTAAAACTAACAACACACACCTGAACGTAAACTATTCCTGTTTAATTCGACTGACAGATAACATTTCTAGAGACCGGTCTCACACATTTTGTTTCTAAATGCTCAAATCATGACAAGAGAGCTCGACAGGCCAGTGCGCATGTGCAGTCATAAGCGCGCGCAACCGGAGCTTCTATCGGAAGCTGAAGTGACGCAATGACTTTGCCTATCAGCGATTGGCTCTTATATTTAGAAGGCGGGACTTATTCTGCCATTTTGCGCGTTGTACTTTTTCTCATTCATATTATGAGTGCATCATCATTTTATATCTAAATCTCTGCGATTAAGGATTTAATAGTTAATAGACTTAAGGAAAAAATAGGCAAGCTGTTTTAACATTTAATCCTTAAAACGAACTAGAATCTATTTTCATGCTACTAGTAGCCTACTTATTTTTTAGTTACTAGTATCTATTCCATTAGCTATACTTATTATCCACTAGTGCTTATTCTTACCTTTTTAATACTAGTACTTATTCAATATCTACTAGTTCTTATATATTAGATTATAGTACTTGTTCAATATCTACTAGTTCTTATATATTAGATTATAGCACTTATTCAATATCTACTAGTTCTTATATATTAGATTATAGTACTTGTTCAATATCTACTAGTTCTTAGATTATAGTACTTGTTCAATATCTACTAGTTCTTATATATTAGATTATAGTACTTGTTCAATATCTACTAGTTCTTATATATTAGATTATAGTACTTATTCAATATCTACTAGTTCTTATATATTAGATTATAGTACTTATTCAATATCTACTAGTTCTTATATATTAGATTATAGTACTTGTTCAATATCTACTAGTTCTTATATATTAGATTATAGCACTTGTTCAATATCTACTAGTTCTTATATATTAGATTATAGCACTTGTTCAATATCTACTAGTTCTTATATATTAGATTATAGCACTTGTTCAATATCTACTAGTTCTTATATATTAGATTATAGCACTTGTTCAATATCTACTAGTTCTTATTTATTAGATTATAGTACTTGTTCAATATCTACTAGTTCTTATATATTATATTATAGTACTTGTTCAATATCTACTAGTTCTTATATATTAGATTATAGCACTTGTTCAATATCTACTAGTTCTTATTAGATTATAGCACTTGTTCAATATCTACTAGTTCTTCTTATTTATTAGATTATAGTACTTGTTCAATATCTACTAGTTCTTATATATTAGATTATAGCACTTGTTCAATATCTACTAGTTCTTATATATTAGATTATAGCACTTGTTCAATATCTACTAGTTCTTATTTATTAGATTATAGTACTTGTTCAATATCTACTAGTTCTTATTTATTAGATTATAGTACTTGTTCAATATCTACTAGTTCTTATATATTAGATTATAGTACTTGTTCAACATCTACTAGTTCTTATTAGATTATAGTACTTGTTCAATATCTACTAGTTCTTATATATTATATTATAGTACTTGTTCAATATCTACTAGTTCTTATATATTAGATTATAGCACTTGTTCAATATCTACTAGTTCTTATTTATTAGATTATAGTACTTGTTCAATATCTACTAGTTCTTATATATTAGATTATAGTACTTGTTCAATATCTACTAGTTCTTATTAGATTATAGTACTTGTTCAATATCTACTAGTTCTTATATATTATATTATAGTACTTGTTCAATATCTACTAGTTCTTATATATTAGATTATAGTACTTGTTCAACATCTACTAGTTCTTATATATTAGATTATAGTACTTGTTCAATATCTACTAGTTCTTATATATTAGATTATAGTACTTGCTCAATATCTACTAGTTCTTATTTATTAGATTATAGTACTTGCTCAATATCTACTAGTTCTTATTTATTAGATTATAGTACTTGTTCAATATCTACTAGTTCTTATATATTAGATTATAGTACTTGTTCAATATCTACTAGTTCTTATATATTAGATTATAGTACTTGTTCAATATCTACTAGTTCTTATTTATTAGATTATAGTACTTGTTCAATATCTACTAGTTCTTATATATTAGATTATAGTACTTATTCAATATCTACTAGTTCTTATTTATTAGATTATAGTACTTGTTCAATATCTACTAGTTCTTATATATTAGATTATAGTACTTGTTCAATATCTACTAGTTCTTATATATTAGATTATAGTACTTGTTCAATATCTACTAGTTCTTATTTATTAGATTATAGTACTTGTTCAATATCTACTAGTTCTTATATATTAGATTATAGTACTTGTTCAATATCTACTAGTTCTTATATATTAGATTATAGTACTTGTTCAATATCTACTAGTTCTTATATATTAGATACTAGTTATTCCAATAGTGTCTAGTGAAAATAAATATTAGTGCGTTTTAAGGATTAAACGTTAAAACAGAAATGCTAATAGTGAAATAATGAATAATCAGAGTCAGGGAAAATAAACAAACAAGTGATTTTTTTTATTTCGTCTTTTTTAAGAAACAGAATAATTTAAATATAAATTACAGAGTAAACAGTAAAAAGGGTCATTTCAAGCAGTCGGAAAGCAAAGTGCATATGACATTTCCATAAGAAACAGATTTCATTTTAATAGAAAATTTAAATACTCTCACCCTGAGAACAGTTTTACCTTAACAAGTATTTTTGAACGCTGCATAAATGTCAGTAAGTGTCAGTGAGGTGGTGCAGAAAAGAATAAAAGTCAGTACCAGACACATGAACAGATATATTACTGTAATGCGACAGTAACCGGCCAGCGAATCGTGTAGCAGTTGCAGTATATGATTGCATGAATTATGTTTAGTGAGCTCGTCTCTTGAGAACTGGCTTTAAAAAAATAAAGCTTCAATGAATCAGCTTCTAAAAGCAAATGAAATGTCCCTTCAGAATGAACAGTGTTAAGACCATTTCAATAACATATTCTTAAATGAACATAAACAACTGTCAACCATACAACTGGCCTAAATCAGACTATTTACTTCAGTTCAGCCTTCAAAGTCTGAACTTTACAATTCCCTTTCCCTGGAATAAAGTGGCACAGTTTGAAATACTATGAGATGTTGATACAGGACATTATGGAGAATATAGCGCAATTTTTAGCCATTAAACTTTCCTGTAAAAGTTAGAATTTTTTTAATAAGCACCGTTATGAATCACTCTTCTGTGGCTGAAACGCCTCCGTGTTAAAAACAAACCCACTGCTGCTTCAGGATGACGAGGAAATGATGTGCTTTTCCAAATGAACGACTGGGTAAAGGAAGGGGACACTCTCAAAAGCTTGTTCAAATGTGCCAGGACGTTTGTCAGGACCTGCTGACCACTTTAAAGACGCAACGTTGAGCTGGACAATCTGCCCTTGGTCCGTCTGGGAGTTGAAGCGCTTCCACAATGGCGGAAAATCTTGTGACGTCTCCTTAATGTTTAGTCCTCACGACTCAGACACTCTTGAGCTGTGAATGGCAGTCGCTAGTTAGAAATACAGGAATTCCATTGGTTATTCTTGGCGTCAACGGAACATGACATCAATTATGTCTGAAAGCAACAGTTCACCAAAAACAAAAATCATCAACTGGAAATAATTTTATTTGAATTACTTTGAATTCATTTTCCATGCAAAAACAATGTCAAGATTTTCAGTCAATGACTTTTCAAATGACGTGGAATATAGTTATATAATTGTTATTTAGATACTATTACATTTTTTTATTAATATTTTTAATTTGTATTTATATTTACATTTTTTAATTTTAGTGAAAGTTTTAGTAATTTTGCTGTGTGATTTTATAATTTTTATGTTTTTATTTCGTTTTTATATTAATTATTTCAGTCCATCAAGTTCTTATAGAAGCTCGTTTCCGCCACTGAATAAAAAAAAGTAAAGACTTTTTTTTTTTTCGCAATTCTGACTTTTTCTCTCGCAATTACAGGTTTAAATTTCGTAATTATGACCATTTCTCGCAATTACGAGTTTACATTTCGCAATTCTGACTTTTTCTCTCGCAAATTAGGAGTTTAAATTTCGCAATTCTGACTTTTTCTCTGGCAATTACAGGTTTAAATTTCGTAATTATGACCATTTCTCGCAATTACGAGTTTACATTTCGCAATTCTGACTTTTTCTCTCGCAATTACAGGTTTAAATTTCGTAATTATGACCATTTCTCGCAATTACGAGTTTACATTTCGCAATTCTGACTTTTTCTCTCGCAATTACAAGTTTAAATTTCGTAATTCTGACCTTTTCTTACAATTATGAGTTTAAATTTAGCAATTCTGACTTTTTTCTCGCAATTACGAGTTTAAATTTCGTAATTCTGACCTTTTCTCACAATTATGAGTTTAAATTTAGCAATTCTGACTTTTTTCTCACAATTACGAGTTTACATTTCGCAATTCAGATTTTTTTCTCTCGCAATTACGAGTTTAAATTTCGTAATTCTGACCTTTTCTCGCAATTACGAGTTTAAATTTCGCAATTCTGACTTTTTTCTCACAATTACGAGTTTACATTTTGCAATTCTGACTTTATAATATGCAATTACGAGTTAACATTCTCGCAATTCTGACTTTATAATACGCAATTGAGAGTTCTAAAGTCAGAATTGTGAGATATAAACTCGCAATTGCGAGAGAAAAAGTCAGAATGGCGAGATATAAATCGTTTTTATTTTTTATTTAGTGGCGGAAACAAGTTTCCATAAGTTCTACTAAATGGAAATGAGAAATATTGCCTTTGGCCACTAACTGAAATAAGATTTTTATATAAAATTTTAGTTAACATTTATTTTATTTAAAGTAACAAAATTATTTTACACTTTATTTTAAGGTGTCATTGTTACAATGTAATTATATATTTAAGTACTGAGTAATATTAAGTAACTACATGTACTTACTATAGGGTTAGGGTAGGATTAGGGTTTTGGTTGAGGGTTAGTTTCATGTAATTATGCATAATTTACTGTTATTACTATGGTACGTACATATGTTACACTGTAAAATGAAGAGTTACCCAAAACAAATTATGTTTTTAGTTTTCTTAACTATAATAACCCTGGTATGCATAATTTCTACGGTGCTTTTGTGAGCTCCAGAACATTTTCATTGTAATTGCATCATTAAAAACAGCGAGGACATAAGAGAACATAATGAGAAGATACCTACGCTAATGGAAGGTCAGCATTTTCAGGGTCAGGCTGATCATCTGTGGAAGAGAGAAACGATAAACATGTTCAGATGAAGATTTGAAGTCTAATAGCTACTGTAGTTTAGTGTTTCTTAATAATTGAGTGTGTGTGTTCTTGTGTACCTTGTCGACGTCTTCGACAGCAGAGCTTCATCACCATGAGGACAAGAAGTAGCAGCAGGACAAACACAAGCACGAACACAATAGCTGCGATCACCTTAACTGAGAAAGGTTCTTTTTCGCCTGAAAGAAGACAAGAAAAGACATTTGATCTTTTGACTTTTCCCTCTTGAAGAATTATTTGTGACGCACTTGTTACTGGGGTTTTCAAACTGGGGGCCACAAGAGGGTCTGAGGGGTCCAAGAAAAACTGTGTAAAAATAAATAAATAAATAATTTAAAAGATTAAAATAAATAGATGAATTAGTTAAAATAAATAAGGAATAAATGAAAAGTGATTAATATAAATAAATAATATCATATCTAAAAAAAATTAAAGATTAAAATAAATAGATAAATGGGTTAAAATAAATAAGAAATAAAATAAATAAAAAATAAATGAAAAGTGATTAATATAAATAAATAATATAATATCAAAAAAAATTAAAGATTAAAATAAATAGATAAATGGGTTAAAATAAATAAGGAATAAATGAAAAGTGATTAATATAAATAAATAATATCATATCTAAAAAATGTTAAAGATTAAAATAAATAGATAAATGGGTTAAAATAAATAAGGAATAAATGAAAAGTGATTAATATAAATAAATAATATCATATCTAAAAAATGTTAAAGATTAAAATAAATAGATAAATGGGTTAAAATAAATAAGAAATAAAATAAATAAAAAATAAATGAAAAGTGATTAATATAAATAAATAATATAATATCTAAAAAAATTAAAGATTAAAATAAATAGATAAATGGGTTAAAATAAATAAGAAATAAATGAAAAGTGATTCATATAAATAATAACAACTGAATCAAAAAAAAAAAAACATAAATTAGATTAAATAAATATACAAAAATGTGATACAAATAAATAGATAATACATCTAACAGTACAGTTATATAAGGGAAGTGATATTTTTTTTTTTTTTTTTGTAAACCTTAAAATGTAAATATTTTCCAAATAATCGTATAAATTAGTATAGTATATATAGTAGTAATTAGAATAAATTTGATATAATGTATCGCTGCCTTTTAAATTTCAGGATACTCTCCCTTGCATAAGGATGATCATCTAAAAGATGGAAAAGCCCTGGAAAAGTTGACCAAAAATGAACATTATCCTGACATTATTTACTCCACATTACTTATGCAATATAACCTAATTAATATTCATGAGCGAAATGCCCCCACTACATTTTAGAAGACAAGATTTTCAGTGATCAACAATTTCTAAATTCAGTCACACAAAACTTCAAAAGACTTGGAATATGACTTTTTGGTTACACTTCATTTTAAGGTGACGTATTTACGCGGTACTTACTCAAATAAGTACTGAGTGATATTAATTACCTACATGTACTTACTATAGTTACGGTTAGGGTTTGGTTTAGGGTTAGTTACTGTTATTACTAATACTATACGTACATGTAGAAACGTGCATGCGCGTCTCCTTAAAATAAAGTCCCAGCAAGCAATTTTGCGTTTAAAAGACGTTTAATAGACTAAAACAAGCCAAAATTTGGGCTGTCAGTGAACGTCTAAACCATCGCCTCGTCATCAATTAGATAAAGAAATGAAATGAGTGAAGAAATGAAACCGAACAGCTTGTAATCACTGTTGACTTTGCTTACATGTTGGAATATCGCACATCTCGCAAGATATTCTGGCATGTACGACATGTAACCAAACTCAAGGTTATTTTGGCTAGAAGTGTGTTACTCATAGCCGGACTATACCGGGTCTATAGTTCACCTAGATGGTGAAATGACGGCTTGCTGGGGGTTTTTTCCGATGTTTTTTTGGAGCTTTAATCGAATGCAGTTTACAACATCCAGCTCACTTACATATAGTGATGGTGGGGGAAACAGCGCCATCTACGGCACAGCTGACATTGGTTGGATGGTCGCAGTTGTACGTGATGGTTTGGTTGATGGTCCATGTTTTGGAGAGCAGATCTTCTGAGCTCTCGTTGTGAACGACACTCATCAGACTGGGGTTAAGCTCCGCCCACTTCACGGCACTTTGCGGGTAACCTCCCGTCGACGAGCAACTCAGCTGGCAGCTTTTCCCAGCAGCGCCATCGCCGTTCTTACGTTCACTGCACTCCTTCTCGATTGTGGGAACGCTGTATTTGGCTTTAAAAAGGGAGAGAACAGTGGAATAAGTGACATTTTAGAGATCCGGAGAGGTTCCCCCTACAATGTTTCATTTCCTCAAAACCCACGTCAGTAATAGCCTCCCATGAGCGCTTACTCAGCAGCGGTGAGTTTCCAACGCAAGCGCGGACAGACAGATGTACATACGCAAATAAACCTGTCTTAAAACAGACATGCACACTCATATTCGCACATGAACGTATATTCAAATGATCAAACGCAGATTCATTACACACAATGTAGGAGCTTATCAGGGTGGTGTATCATTCAGAAATGAATTGGGAATGGCTCAAAATTTGAAGTGCATTTGAATAAAGGGCGCATAAAAAAGGAAGAAAGTAAAAGAAAATCAAAAGTACAGTTTTTAATAATGCATTTTATGTTTTAGTATGAATCACCCATAACTAAACATATTCTCATATTTATAACATTTGGAGGATTTACAGAAATCAACTATATTTATGAATTAGCCAGAATGCTCTAATTTCCTCACTTTGTTTTGTCAATTATACAATTATATGGAAACATTAATCACCATAAATTTACTTTCTTCTTTTTTTATGCACACCCTCTCCTCTGGTTACTGTTTGGCAAAATTAAAAATAAAAATTAAATTAAAAACAATAATCTGCACTGATGGCTGTTAATTTAGTTTAAATAAAGAGGGTGAATCCCATTAGTTGAGATAAAATATATTGTACATATCCGAGAAAAGATAAGCATAATTTGTCAAAATTAATGATGTGATTATTCATGATTTGTCGTTTTGAAAATCCTGTTGTTGTTGAATTAATGTGAATTTCTCTTTCTGCCATTCAGATTCAAATTCACACTCATAAACTGAAAATGAGCCGCTTCTTCAGTTCTGAGCTTAACCCAACCCTGTGGGGTCTGTATATCTTGTGCCATACCTGTGACTTTGAGATAGATCTCTGAGTAAGGCTCCACTCTGCCGTAAAAGACAACACATCTGTACAATCCTTCGTCAGAAACGGAGACATTTGTCATCTCCATGCTGAGGTTTGTTTGGTTCACTTTGGTTCTGTTCTGGTACTCGGGAAGAACATTCAACTTTTTGGATGAATCAAAACCGTTGATGAATATATCATCCTGGTTTTCAACAACTCTCTGTATGTACAAGCGTGTAACAGTCCCGCTCTTCTGATTGGGGCATCTGAATGTAGCGGTGTGACCCAAAACAGCAGTGATGTTCGCCCGTGGGCCGTTGTCATCTACACAGACACACAACAGAAGGACACACAGATCAGATTTGAGAAGCGTTTCAGTCTGCATGTGATTATTATAAAGCAAATGTACCTCAGTGTAAATAGCAACATGTATACTTAAAGCGTAACTCTCGCCAAAATGCAACCTAGGCTCTTTTTGTGAATCTACCCGAGGCAAACTTTCGTTTTAAAGCATAATTAGGATGGAAACGCCACTTTTAAGATTGACCGTATTTTCGTTTTTGGTCAAATTGCCTTGTGAATGGGAGTGAATGGGGCACGACTATGATAGCATCAAAATCTCTATTTTTAAAACACGGCTCGACACAACATGAAACTGTGCTCTCAGTATCACCAGAGGCTCGACACATGAACTCCAGCATTGAGAACAGTGTTTGTGTTCACAGAGTTTACTAAAAAGAAAGATTTTGAACAACTCACTGTGTTTCCGTCCGCCGGCATTCTGTCAGTCAAAAATAGTCGATCTCTGAATGCGAATGAACTGACTCTGAGTTTTAGTATTGCTTCTTATATGAGGATCCTTTTTCAAATACAAGGTCAATATTGATTTTCACTAACGACAAAACAACAATCATCCGTGAATTTATATGGAACTGAACTTTAGGAGCTTTCCATCTTTACTCTCCTCCCTGTTACGTCGCTTTCGGAGATCGACTATTTTTGACTGACAAAATGCTGGAGTTCATGTGTCGAGCCTCTGGTGATACTGAGAGCAAAGTTTCATGTTGTGTCGAGCCTTCTTAGTGTTTTAAAAATAGCTATCATAGTCGTGCCCCATTCACTCCCATTCACAAGGCATTTTAACTTAAAACGAAAATACGGTCAATCTTAAAAGTGGCGTTTCCATCCTAATTATGCTTTTACACGAAAGTTTGCCTCGGGCAGATTCACAAAAAGAGCCTAGGTTGCATTTTGGCGAGACTTACGCTTTAAATAAATAACATACAAAGTGAAATCAGCATTATATATTCAGTTTGATCCCTGCTGTGAATATGCATTGTAATTTATGATACTGTTCAGAAAATGACACAGATACAAGATATATGATTTCCAAGCACAACAGTAACCATTGCTGAATGTCCACTATAGGTAGTTAAAATATATATATAAGTATAATATATATTACGCATTGTGTGTGTGTGTGTGTGTGTGTGTTCATCGTTGTAGTTAGTAACAGAATCCATAATTCAAGGATCTGACTACTTTTAGATTGCTTTTGACCTAACTTGTCCATCAGTATATTTATCGTTATGAGTTGAATAGGATAATCTTGTACCATATTGATTTAAAAACACAAAGAGAAAGAAAATATCATCAACAACATGAGGTGCATTAAATATTACATGACGTCAGGATTTCCCAGACTGGGGTGTGTGACAGAGCTGCGGGTGAAAGGCTATTCATTAAATCATAAATATTTAACAAAAAATAAAAGCAAATGCTAAAATCTTTTGTCATGTGACCATTAACCTGACGTCAGAACAGTCAACTTAATATCATTATTATTGTGGACTTAATTCTATTGTTGACCTAACGTATTAACTTGAAATCTCAGGGGGAAATTCAAGTAATTGTATTATATTTAAATAGGTTCAGATGACAAAAATAGTCGGGGAATCCCCGCATTGCATCTAAAAATGAAATTATGCATTTTAATGTGTTAGAAAGACAAAAGCCTTCCAGAGACAGTAATACATGGTTAAATGACTCACTGA